>JAKLMH010000003.1:640297-842503 GCA_022813505.1 Tremellales sp. FJII-L8-SW-PAB2
TGAGCTTTCTCGTGCTCGGGGCATTTCTTCGGTTCGCAGTAACATTTGTGCGAGTCGTAGGTCCCTCCCTCTTTCTCACATTGGGCCTTTTCGTGCCCGGGGCATGCCTTGGGGGTACAGACGCATGACTTGTCGTCGAAGGTTCCTCCCTCTTTGAGACATTTCTCTTTTTGCCACTTGTCGCATTCTCGAGGATGGCACACGCATTCGTGCTCGTTGTAGGTTCCGCCTTCCTTCTCGCAGTTGTATTTGGCATGCTCCGGACAGGTCTTAGGTGTGCAGTAGCATGTCTTGTCGTCGAATGTACCGCCTTCCTTCAAGCACTTCTCCTTTCGCCACTTATCGCATTTTCGCGGGTGGCACGTGCACTCGTGCTCGTTGAATGTTCCGCCTTCGTGGATGCACTTTTGTCGCTCGTGGTCGTCGCAGCTCTTCTTTGGGGTACAGTAGCAAGTCTTGTCGTCGAAGGTTCCTCCTTCCTTAAGACACTTCTCCTTTTGCCAGCGATCACATTCTCGCGGGTGGCACGTACACTCGTGCTCGTTGAACGTTCCGCCTTCGTGGATGCACTTCTGGCGCTTGTGGTCGTCGCAGCCCTTCTTTGGAGTGCAGTAGCAAGTCTTGTCGTCAAAGGTTCCGCCCTCCTTCAGACACTTCTCCCGTTGCCACCGATCGCACTCGTGCTTCGGGTAGCATCGACATTCGTGATCGTTGTAGGTTCCGCCCTCGTGAAGGCATTTCTGCTTTTCCTTTTCATCGCATCCTCGGTCCTTGCATTTGCACTCATGCTCGTCGAAGTAATATCGTTCGCCCCGAGCTTTACAGTGGTCGCGATCCTCTTGTTTGCAGCCGACGTCGACGCAAACGCACTTCTCGTGATCGAAATATGCCTTGTCACCCTTCTTGGCGCATTCCTCGACCGCCCACTTGTCGCATTCGCGCTTTCGGCACTTGCACTCGTGCTCGTCGAAGTAATATCGATGGCCTTTGGCCTTGCAGTCGTGGCGATCCTGTTCCTTACATCCGACGTCGACGCACACGCATTTCTCGTGATCAAAGTATGCCTTGTCGCCCTTCTTGGCACATTCCTCCACGGCCCACTTGTCACATTCGCGCTTTCGGCATTTGCACTCGTGCTCGTCGAAGTAATATCGATCGCCCTTGGCTTTACAGTCGTGGCGATCCTGCTCCTTGCATCCGACGTCTACGCATTCGCATTTGTGGTAGTCGAAGTAAGCCTTGTCGCCCTTCTTCGCGCAAGCCTCGATTGCCCATTTGTCGCACTCCTTCTTGTAGCACTTGCAGTCGTGCTCGTTGAAGTACCAGCCCTCCCCCTTGTGCTCGCAGTCCTTCTTGGCCCACTCGTCACAACCCTTCTTGTGCTCGTAGCATTTACAGTCGTGCTCGTTGAAGTACCAGCCCTCCCCCTTGTGCTCGCAGTCCTTCTTGGCCCACTCGTCACAACCTTTCTTGTGCTCGTAACATTTGCAGTCCTTGTCGTTGAAGTACCAGCCCTTTCCCTTGTGCTCACAATCCTTCCTCACCCAATCGTCGCAGTCCTGCTTGTGCTCGTAGCACTTGCAATCGTGCTCGTTGAAGTACCAGCCGTCGCCTTTCTTTTGGCATTCTTTTCGGTCCCATTCGTTACAGCCTTCGGTCTCTTCGTGGGTCGGGTAGCACTTGCAGTCGTCCTCGTTGAAGTAGTAGCCCTTGCCGCGCTTCTGACAGTCTTTGCGTGACCACTCATCGCACCCTTTGTGTTCGGGTTCGGGTCCGTGGCAGTTGCACCATTCGTCCATCCACCATCCCTGACCTTTGGAGTAACAGTCCTGGCATCGGTAGTTGTCTTCGCACTTCTTGGGCTTCTCGGGCTCGGGCTTATGCGGTTCGGGATGCTTGGGAGGTGGAGCGTGACAATTGCAGTGTTCGTCCACCCAGTAGCCCTCGCCCTTCTTGTAGCAGTCATCACACTTGTTTCGATGGTCGCATTTGCCAGGCTGCTGTTCGTGCTTCGGTGGTGCCTCGTGTTTGGGCGGGTCTTCGTGCTTGGGTGGGTCTTCGTGCTTGGGCGGGTCCTCGTGCTTGGGAGGAGCGGGAGGGTGACAGTCGCACTTGGCGTCGCACCAGTAGCCTTCACCCTTCTTGCTGCATTTCGACGTCATCCACTTCTTCGTGCACATGTCCTTGGGCGGTTTCTTCGAGTAGCCCTCGGCACACTCGCACCTGAAGGCAAGTCAGTGTGGTTTCGAGCGTTCCGTCGACGGTTTTGCCTTACTTGTAGTCTAGACAGTCAGCGTGGCTCACGTCGTAGCCAAGTAGAGACGAACGACGACTTACTGCAGGTCTTGCCGTACTTCTTGCATTTGGCCTTCTGCTGCTTGGTACACTTCTCGTTGTACCTGATTATGGTCAGGTGATGGGTTCACAGAGGACGAGAGCGGCGGAGGTACGAACCAGTAGTCTCCCCAGTCTCCCCAATCGTTCTTGACGCAAACGCAAAGGTCGACTGGGATGCGTGAGTCAGAGTCAGAGGGGATTAGGGGAGCCTGAACGTACTGCATGTCTGCTTCTTCTTGCCACACTCCTTGACCTTGGACTTCTTGCACATCGTCGTGTTGTACGGGTCCCAAGTCTCGAAGCAGATCTTGGGCTTGTCGACTTGCTTGTCGTTGTTCCTTTCCTCGAGCATGCCTCGGAAGTCGAGGTCATGATGAGGTCCGGCAGGGATGGCTGTCGCCGCAACGAGCGGGACTATCGCCGCGAGCAAGTAGAACCTCATGGCGAGTGAGGATGGCTCAAGCCGAGATAAAGGTAGATGGTAGAGGGATACGAGTGATAAAGAAGATGATGGAGAATGCAAAGAGTGTCGATAGCCCCGGTGAGAAGGGTCTCTGTTGAGGAAGAGAGTTCGGTGGGGCGGGAAGCACCTCTTCCTTATATGTCTGGGAGCCTTAGCAAGCCGGTGAATCGCTTCCTTTGACGGGCGGCAAAGCACCATTCGAAACGAGTAAGCAGCGAGCCGTAGACGTCAGTTTCAGGCCAGGTCCATATGGACGGGTAGAGGACGTCGTTTGCGCATCGTTTGCTGTACCATCCGTATCGTCCTGTGTAGAAGCAGAGTACGGATCGACGCAATGACTGGGTTTTGGGGTCCCAACGTTGATTACTGCGGATCTCCAGAGGTCGTGGGGTCCCGGTCGATTGCTGGACTGGGGCGCTTCGCGAACAATCTTGCACAGTCTCTGAATAGCTCGAAAGTCGGCTCGGAAAGATATGACTTCACTTGGCAGGGGGCTAGATTGGGTCATCGAACGGGAAGCCTAAAGTTGAAGCCACCCGAGTCATCGCAGATCACGAGGCGTTCCAATGTGTTGGCCGTCTGGGCGATGATCGTGCTCATCTCGTGGCGGAGACATCGTATGCCAGCAATGCCGAGTCATCGCCTGGAAGCAGAGGCTGTTTTCTCGGCTCCAGTGACTGGCGTCGGATGAGGGTCGGACGATGGGGGAACAGCCCTGAAGCGTCAGCGCCTCATTCCAGTGCATAGACTCACAGCTCTTACCTGACACAGAGAACCAGGCGAACCCAGGCATCAGAGGAGGGATCTCGCCCGCATGTCTGTCATCTTCAGGCGGTACGGTGTCTTCGGACAGTGCTGGCGCGCATCCTTTGGCTCAGCCTCGATACACTGCATGTGTCTCGGACTAACGTACCGCTCCAGGCAGTCGAAGATGCCAAGTGTACCCGACATGGTGATGCTATGCTTTGACTAGGCACTGCGTCATCAGCTTCTTTCGCTTGCGTTTTGACTCACCACCAGGTTCCCGAGACATCTCCCTCAAAAGATGGGAAGTGGAGTAATCAATTGACGCTTACTTCCCGCTTTCCAATGGAATATAGCTTGCTTCCTCGCGTGTACACGTCTCTCGGACCACCGGTGTTTCGTAAAGTCTGGAATCGGGTGTCGTAACGATAAGAAGCGGACCTGTCCCGCTATGCATGAGACGATAGTCATCTTCCGGTCAAATATCTGGAATGTGATCTATTTTCATTGGCGATAAGATGGGTCGTGTTGCAGATCCGCAGTATCAGATGTGCAACACCGTGCCCGTGTCGAGTCCACTCGCGCGCAAGAGGTCGTCCGCGTTGTTGTCGCGTCGAGCGATATCCTGGAATGAAGCTGATGTGACCGGCGTCGCGGGGAGGTCAGGAACGCGATTATGACTTGATTGTCCGAGTTCGAAGCCACTTGAGGACATCGTAAGCATGAATATTAAGGTGAGAGCTCGTGCCCGTTACTGAAGCTTGGTGCAGAGGAGCGAGATGATGTAAGAAGCCGATTGATGACTTGCCCGAATGAGAGATGGCTTGAAGAAGGTGCTGACGACTATCGCGGGATCCTCTCGTTCGGTATCTTGGCAACCGGCATCAGAACGACCTTCGCCCTGACAAAGGGGAGGATCAGACAAATTTCTTCAGAGCAACGCTGTCCGCGAATCTTGCCATGATTCGAGACGCGCTGTCGGAGGACTGGTCGACTGCTGAACAACACACAGTAGGGGTAGCATGGATCCGGCGAGTTCTGTCGTGCGATGTATGTGTGCCGTCGTGCTGGGTGCCACAGCTCGGTCAGCTTACGCCACACGGCAGAATATTAGCCGAATAGCCGAAAGCTCACCGCCCAGCATATGTACAGTATATCAACCTGATCGATCACCTTCATCCATCCCATTTGCTCTGCCCCTCGTCGATCATGTCGGGCACATATTTGCCGCCTTCGCATCCGGACCGGCCGGAAGAAATCATGCCCGACCTGCCCTCCGACATCGTGGAAGAGGAGATCGACCGGCCGGCTAAGGAGCTGGTGATCCAGGTATGTCCAGCTCCAATCGTCCAGCTTGACTTTTGTCGCCAAATTCACGCGAGCGCAGTCTCTACCACGTACGGAGGGCGACTTGCATCTGCCTCCGGTAGTACTCGGTTGCGCCACCTTTGGGTACGGTATATATCAGGACTCGTCCAAGATCGTGTCGGATCTGCCCGTCCGAATCGTTCGTCTTGCCCTGAGGTCTGGCATCACTGCCTTTGATACCTGTAAGCCCATCTGTCCGGCCGACACAGAGTGTTGATGAGAGGGATGTCTGGACTACTGACTGTGATCAGCTCCTTTCTATCATCCCTCCGAAATCATCCTTGGTCGAGCACTCCACGCCTTGCGCGACGAATTCCCCCGAGACAGTTACACCTTAATCACAAAGACGGGGAAGTTCGGAGGCAAGGTCAAGGACCATATCTACGATGCGGAGACGACTAGACGTAGTGTGGAGAGAAGCTTGAAGCGATTGCATACGGACTATCTCGATGTCGTCTGTGAGTGATGATAAGGGATGGCGTAATCTGTCGTCACGTGCTATATATAAGCTGATGCAAGATAAGACATTCACGATGTCGAGTATCGCGCAGACGACCCTTTTCCAAGCCCGGCGGGATTCCCCGTCGAGGCACTAGACGATCCCGCAAAACGCAAAAAGTTCCACCTCGATCCCCCATACACCCCTCTTGGACCTGGCGAGCAATCGATTCTCGACACGTACAATGCCCTACGCGAATTGAAAGAAGCCGGCAAGATCTGCAAGATCGGTATAGCAGGTTTCCCATTACCGTTCCTGCTACGCATGTCATTAGTTATTCGCGAGCAGACGGGACAAGGTATCGACATCTTACAGAGTTTTGCGCATCAGACTCTGCTCAACTCGGCATTGGGAGACCGGTATATCCGAGAGTTCGAGAAAGCCGGTGTCCAGCAAGTGGTCAATGCTGCGCCGCTGTCGATGGGTATCTTGACGACTCAAGGTGGTCCGGACTGGCATCCTATCCGTCAAGAAGCTGGAGGAAAATACTACGAAACGACCCGCGAAGCGTCGAGGCTATGTCAAGAAAGGGGCACAAATCTAGAGACCGTCGCCAGCGATTTCGGTTACCGGCCCGTTCATCACAGTAATAGCAAATTGGTACCTGTCGTGATCGGCTGTAAAGATCTAGCCGAAGTACATCAGACTCTCGAGAGTTATGCGCGAGTGTCATATGACAGGGTGGACTCGCGAGACCTGCAAGAGGAGGTGAGGTCGTTGTTCCGGGAGAAGGGTGTGGCAGGATTCAGCTGGTCCAATCCCAGCAAAGACTGCTTCGAATGATCTCAAGTCCGCATGTATGCAGTTCTGATGTCTTCGAGCCCCTCGCTCGGGCGCTCATAGTCGTACCACGCATCAAGCATCAGCATTTGATAAAGCGTGGCTTTCGTTATCTATCGCCACGCCACATTGACCTCCACTTTGGTCGTCCACCGTAACCGGCCGGTTATCCCGCACCGTCCCTGTCTTCTCGCCGCCCATACATCCTTGCTTCTCTCATCACTCCTCGTTGTACTTCTCACTTGTATCCTTTGTACCACTATCAAGTACTCGAGCGATCATCAGACCATCCAGCTGTCTGTCCGAGATCATCGGCTCACCGAGAAGCTCATCGCACGAGCCCTCGGCATCAATAGAACCCGCCTCGACAACCCCTTGACGCGCAAGCATGGCACCAGCCGTCGTCGAGCAGGCTCGTCCTTCCAGTACGTTTAGTTGATACTCCATTGGTCTACTCGCTGGAATGCTTATGACTTCAGCCCACGGCCATTTTGGCATTCCTAGTACACTCCGTGACGCTGAAGACGAAGACGACCTGAAGCCCTTTCCCAGAGGAGGCGCACTTCACACACTCATCAGTCCCCAGTCTACCCACATTCAGCCAGCGACCGCCGCTCAAGCTATCACGAAAGCTCGCGCTTTCTCCCCTATCAACGTCGACTCAGACTCGGACGCGGACAGCGAGACTCCAATGTCCCGCTCGGGTTTCAAGGCGGCTTCGGACTCGCGTGATGCAGACAGTCAAGCTCACGTAGTTCACACAGTCCCTGACGACGATGACGATGACGATGACGATGATCAAGAGCAGGCGGGTGACCGAGAATCGATCGTTTCAGACTCGAACGAGGTCGTCTGTCTCGAAGCACGATATGAGTTCGACCTCGACCCGCCCCCCGCCTCGCCTGTACCTCGACATGACACACAGGGCTTGGAGATCGACCACGATCAGTACTCGGTGGAAGATTACGATGGATCAGGAGCATACTCTCTCGATGAATACAACTACGATGCGGACCATCCCCCGCCTTCCACGACATCCGACGTTCCTTCTCGCCTGTATACTCCGATGAGTATGTCGCCGTCTGGATCCCCCGCCTCTGCTCCGAGACAGACGCCGGGTATGATGGACGACGAGTGGCTGGTGCCGCTCTGGGACCCTGTCACTCCACAGGAAGTCACCATTGCAAACCGGGGACATCCGATCCGAGACACTACACCTCCGACCCCGCGTCCCACCCGCTTCACTGCCCAGCAAGTCAACGAGCAAGTCTCCGACCTGATTAACGGTGTCGACCCAGTGACCGATCTCGTCGATGATGACTCATTTATGGACGAGTCGATTGGTGACTTTGACGACGGAGCAGCCGGTGTCAACCACGTGAATGATGATGAACCGGCCGATGATGTCTGTTTCAACACCCCCTCGCCGGCAAGTGATCACTCTTACGTTCTCCCGCCCCTTGCAATGGAGCAGGATGCCGGAACTACGGGCTCGCCAGGCTCTTCGACTACGGTGTCTGACTCGGAGTCGGACAACATGGAAGAAGAACACGGAGCCGACTCGTCGGCCGTTATTCTATCGCCCCGACTGATCAGGGTCCATGCGGGCTCCCTTCCCTTCTGCGACTCTGATAGTGATGGGTCAGACGATAATTCCGTCGCGTCCGATGACGGTCATATAGCAGCCACAACATACCCTGTCATTGCGGCCGACAGTCCTGCCATAGCGGCGCACAAAGCTTCTGTGCACGAGTCCCCGCATGCCGGACCTCCGGTCGATCCCTTCTCAAGGCTCATCACGCAATTAGTCGATGACACGGTCCCAACCATGAATAGCCGACCTGAACTTGCCTCGTCTAAGCCCACCAGGTCTGAGGCTGACCTCGATCGGCGTTCTTCCTCGCCGACTCCTTCGAGATACTCATCGGCCGGTCCCGAAGTCCATCCGATCCAGCGGGCTTCAAAGTCGAATGACAGCTCAATTGGACCGGTCCTCGCAGATGACTTGCCCTTACCGACCATGCCGGTAGGCGTTTCCAGCGCTTCGACCGGACTGGACTCCATATCCATTCGTATTCGACAATCGCTCTCCCCAGTGGACAGTGATCGATCGCGAGGATTGTCTCACCTAACCTCGCCTCCGTCCGACAGCGCTTCCGAAGATGATTCCGACTCCGACCTTGAGTCCGAGCAAGAAGCGACTTCCGAGGAGTCCGCTGCGGAGTCGGACGCCGAGTCCATCGACGTGTCCGACGACGAAGAGGACCACATGACCGATGACTCGGCTTCCTCGGTCGCGGACGAAGCGAAATCGCCAAGCACGCAGTCTGACATTTCTTCGGACCCACCCGTGACTCCCGAGCAGCCGGTGGTGGTTCTCGAGCCGCCGACTATCGCCTCGAGTCATTCGAGTCATTCCACTCCTACCAAGCGACCTGTCGAGGAAGAAGAAGACGATGTCAAACCGGTCGCTAAGCGACGTCGATTGCTCACCGGCGAGAACATGGGCATGCTGGTCCTCGGCGCGGCTATCGGTGCGGTCGGTACCGTCGCCGGACTCATGCAGCTCGCTCCGCAGTAATTCATTGTCGAACGCGATCCCAGTGGCACGAACGCTAACACCACCGATACCGCCAGTTGTACTCCTCTCTCTCCGTGTACATATACCATCCGCTATATGATTGTACTGTTCCACCAAAGCAGTGAGGTTGTTGATTGATGAATGTAGTGTTAGTGTACATGGGGGCTATCAACCCAAGTTGTGAAATACTATATGACCACAATGCAAGGCTACGAAAACCCCTGCTTCTACTTCTTGGCTCCTCCGCTATGTTGTTTTATCGGCATGCTTGACAAAGTCTTTTGCCTTTTCCCACTCCTTCAGCCAATCTGGCTTGAGATCCTGCAACACCGTCCGCAAGCGCTTGACATCTCGTTCCATGTCGGCTCGCATTTCCGTGACTGATTTCTGCTGAACGCGAGGCGTTCCTCCTTTTCCACCCAGAGTGATGATAGTTCCCGTTGCGTCGGTCTTATCGGGTCCTAGGCGGTTTGAGAACTCTGCAAAGTCCTACCAGTGAGGTCAGCAATGGCTCGATCAATGATCCGCAAGCTTGCTTCAGACTGACCTGCATAGCCTTGATAGCCTGATTGAGCTCGACGCTCTTTTCGATAAAAGCACCATTGTCGTGTCTCTCATCCGCAGTCCAACTTTGTACCCGCACGTCTTCCCAGTCAATACCGTTCTCCGACTCTGTCCCAGCCAAGGGGGAAGGCACGATCGAGCCTGTTCGTGTAGGAGCTGGGGAAAGGTACTGAGTGAAGGTTTCGGCGATCATCTCGGCGGTGATTGCCGTTTCGTCTTTCGGTGTCATTGATGAGGGGATGAAGAAGTGAGTCGTTGGGGCGAATGGCGCTGGGTTGATGTAAAAATTTGACGTGAAACGGCCGCTGTTCTTGTCAGGTCTATTCACCGTCAATTCTCAAGAGCTTGGTACGTACGCTTTGACCAGCTCAGGTGGGGGTGGCCAGCTAGTCCGGCAATTGTTGACCTGCTCGTCAGCAGCTGAGCTTGGCTGAAGTGATCTGAACTTGTTACACACCTGCTTGTCGTGAGCATCGATGACGACTTGGTAGCGATGTGTGCGGTCCTCCGTCTTATGCTCGAATTCTGCTATGTAGATCGGAAACATGACGGGATACATCGCCAGCTGGACAAGGTCAGCTATGTCCGCTGCCTCAATCGCCTTTGACCTTGACTCACAAGTTGCTCCGTCCACTTCGATTCGTCAAATCGGACGCCACGAAAACTCGTGCGCCTGCCAACATCTTGCCGTATGCGATCTAGCAGACCCAGCGGTGTGACGGTGAAAGGGACGGGTACCACCTCGAATCCTTCGCCCAGTTGACCCAAGTCCTTATCTGGATTGTACGGCTTTAGTTCGTCGGGTAACGGCGGCACCGAGAAGGACAGATACGACAATGGTGCGAATGGATTTCCTAGAGAATATCAGCAAGAGCCTCAAGATGTCCGCTGGCGAAGCCGACTCACCGGGAACATACCCCTCCTCGATGGCCAAGTACGCGTCCTTCTCCTTCCTGTTCTTCTCCGACTCGACTTTGCCTTCGAAAATACTATCTATACGCCATATAGGATAGAGGACCGCTTTCATCCCCTTCATTGTCAACGTCTCGCCCAAGCCGAACTCGCGTGCGAAGCTCGAGACCCCCGATCCGAACACCCGTAACAGACCCGCATAGATGATATTGGATAGCTGACCTAGCCAAAGTGAGCGCATGACGAGAAGATGGATTGACACTAGAATCAAAGCTCACCCGAAGCCATCAGGCCGATAATGTGCATCCTCTCCATTGCATCCCGAGGTGATAGCCCGAATGGCACCGAGCAGATCTTGCTCGATTGCGATTCAAGCCGCGAGCTCGATGATGAGGCGAAACACCGGATTGGGGCGACTGAGACTGTGCTGCGAACAACTGGCGCCACCTTTGACAGTATAGCTGCTTTCCTTGCGCATCTCTGAACCGTAATCGACATGGCGTTCCGTGTATAAGGACTGAACAGGTCGATCCGTACGTTCTTGACATCATTTCATCGGCTTTCATACGGACTATACGTCTCGCGTGCGAGTCACGTGCTCTGCCCGGTCCAGTATAGCCGAGCTTGTACGAGTTTACGGTGAAGGTCGGTGTAAACCCCCGTCAACAATGGACTATACCTTCATCTAGCATTATCCTTGCACTGCCAGCGCATAGCGGAATCACAGTGGGCCAGATAACGACGAAAGCTGTGCGAAGGACAAGGGCGGAGTGAGATGCCGCGAAGGACTCAGCCCATTCAAGTCGAGGTTCAGCCCCTCTCACTTTTTGGCGCGAGCAGGCTTGGCGAAAGTTCCACCTCGACGAGACGAGCGGACGATACGGCTTTCGCTTCCACAGCCCTATGGGACGAGCTTGTCGGACTCAGTAAAGGAAGCCTCGGCGATCAGTCCCTGTTCGTTTCGATTCAATGGCCCGAAGAGAAGAGGCTGAGGGGAAAAGGAAAGACTCGGAATCTGGTCGTCCTCGTCAGACATGCGAGTGACGATATCGTACGTACGAACAGTCTATGCGTTGTTCTTAGGCTGACAACCCAGCGTGAATATGGTAATCATCGTGTGCTTCACCTATCGGTCCAGCTACTTCCTCGCTTCGCCGACGTGCCCCTTCAGGCAAAGCTTGTTCTACATCAACCTGTCAGCTTGTCAACGGTGATACTACAACCGATCTTGAGCACTTCGGAATCGGACCAGTCGGCATTGGAGTCGACAGATCTTGACCTGAGCGACTTCTTGCGGTCTTTCAATAGCCATGTGCCCAACGGAGATGCGCCAAACGGCGAGGATCACGCTCACTCGGGATCACCAACCATATGGAGAGAAGGGCATATCGTCATACCGGCAAGGCAGGATCAACAGCACATTCCGTTCCGGATAGCAATGCTCGAACCAGCTGCGCAAGGCTACATCGCACCGGACACTCGAATCATCGTCTCTGCCACACCGTACGACGCCGACGAAGGGGAAGAAGACGATCACGTTGATGGGATCTTGGAGCGAGCCAGCAGTCATGGCAAAACGCACATCTCGCTGGCCAGTTTCGATCCAGACTCGTTCTTGTCGTCGTCGCTCGACTCAGCTCTGTGGCCCATGCTCTCAAGCGTGGTCGAGCCAGATGGCGATCTAGCAACATCCGTCTCGTCGACATCTGGATCCGTCACGCCCCGCCCGCCCGGTACGCAGCTCCCCGCTCCACCCAGTCCACCTGTGCCTGTCGATAGCTTGAATGAAATGGATGAAGATGTAGGCCTCGGGAGCCTTTTCACTGCGGTGCCGGCTATGGGCCCGGGCAGCAGCCGCGCAGACGACGATGTGTGCTGGGTCAGCGTCGGCGGGCTTGGACAAGCTGGCATCTTTGAAGGTGATTGGGTGAGTGTAGTGCCAGCTTGACGCCTGCCTCAATAGTGCACTGAGCTCATCCTACAGGTCTATATACGAGCTCTGGATGGAAGCCCGGGAGGAGGCCGCTTGACGAAAGTGCTAGCTTGGGAAAGGTTGGACGAAGACGATGATGAGGACATGTGAGTTGCTCTCTCACTGCTATCCACTGACAAGACAGGCCTGCCAATCCGATCTTGATCCCTCCGACTCTCTACCGCTCCCTTTTCCCAGCGGCATCGACTCAGACTTCAAGAGACATTCGCTTGCAGGCCACACCATTCGGTGCCCGATCGCCGACGATGCCCATCGCGCGCAGTATGACCATCTGCCGTATCGCCACGACCGAAGGCGTTGACAAGCGGTACGAACGATCTTGGCTGAAAGGCCTGAAGTATCTCTTTGAGCGACGCTCGAAGCTTGATTCCGGCGAGGCCGGCGACATATCGCTGCGAGCCATTCGGCGAGGTGACACGTTTGCCGTCCCCGTGTGGCAAGCCGCTCCGCTGTCTTCTGGGGAACACGAAGACGAAGACGCCGACTCCGACGATGACTCGTCACGACCATCAGTCGATTCATCACCCCAAGTTACTGCACTGGTCTACTTGAAAGTCACCGCTTTGAGCTTCGAGCCGCTCGTACCCCTCGAAGACGACTTCCGATCCTCAATCTCATCCAAAGCGAGAGCGGGGGAGTTAGGCTGCTGGGTAGACGTAGGTGAAGAAGGCGAGACACAGCTCGTCTTGGAAGGTCTTGAGCGCGATCAGATTGCGAGTCGTGACGCCGAAAACGCATGGCTTTCGATTGGTGAGCTCCTGAGATCATCATCTCCGCGCGCGCCAACATTCGCCGCTAATCTCTGCATAGCACGGCTACCTCCGCCGTATGACCGGTTCACACATAGCCGTCTACGTGATCTACTCCATTCCTGCGTGTCTCGTCCGGCGTTCTCCTCGGTCCTGCAGCTGTCCATCCTTATCCAAGGCGCGAGAGGGTCTGGCAAGAAGTCGCTCTTGGCATACGTTGCGGAAGAGGTCGGCTTCAACGTCATCAAAGTAAGTCGCATGGCTGTTGAGAGGCTTGACTGACCATCGAATAGGTCGATTGCTATGACATTGTCGGAGAGAGCCACGCTGTGACCGAAGGCAATCTTTCAGCACAGCTTGAAAAAGCCATTTCTGCATCGCCCTCTATCCTCATGCTCGATCACATCGAAGCCCTAGCCAAACGATCCGAATCATCGGCTACGGGTCGGACGCCTCTTATCGTCAAAGTTCTGGATGATCTTATGCGTGGAGCGAAGGACGCTTCGTCTAAGAACGGATGGCCGATTGTAGTTGCTGGGACATTGGTAGACGAGGACTCAGTGCCCGGAGATCTGTTAGGACTGTTCAAGCAAGGTATGACACTCTCGGTAAGCGACGATATGAGAACTTTACTTGCGTCCCACCGCTCATAGCATTAGGCTCCGGACGAGGCGCAGAGACTGTTGATCGCGCATCAAGCCTTCACCAATCTACAGCTGGCTCCCGATGTCGTGCCGACGGCCATTGCGAGACAGACTGCAGCGTTGCAAGCGGGAGATATACAATCTTTAGCCCGAAGGGCAGCGGATATCGCTCTGCAGAGGGCTCAACGGTCTTCACAAGACATGGAAGCTATCACGCAAGCGGGACTATCCATCACGTCGGCCGATATCACATCCGCTCTCGGCGATGCCCGAGCATCATACTCGGACTCGATTGGAGCGCCAAAGATTCCGAACGTGTCTTGGGACGATATTGGTGGTCTTCAAGTTGTCAAAGACGATATTCTCGACACGATTCAGCTACCTTTACAGCACCCCGAGCTGTTTGCCGAGGGCTTGAAGAAGCGATCCGGGATCTTACTCTACGGACCGCCGGGAACGGGCAAGACACTGCTCGCAAAAGCCGTCGCCACTTCTTGCTCGCTCAACTTCTTCTCTGTCAAAGGACCGGAATTGCTCAACATGTACATCGGCGAGTCGGAAGCCAACGTCCGACGTGTGTTCCAACGAGCAAGGGACGCTAGTCCTTGCGTGGTATTCATGGACGAGCTGGACTCGGTGGCGCCCAAGAGAGGTAATCAAGGCGACTCGGGAGGAGTGATGGACCGAATCGTCTCCCAGCTTTTAGCCGAATTGGACGGCATGTCGTCCGGAGGAGGCAATGCTCAAGTATACGTCCTCGGCGCTACCAACCGTCCGGACCTGCTCGACCCAGCCCTCCTTCGTCCTGGTCGATTCGATCGAATGCTCTACTTGTCAGTCCCAACCACCCACGCCGATCAGCTATCGATCATCCAAGCTCTAACCCGGAAGTTCAAGCTCGACCCGTCTCTAGACCTCGCGGAGATCAGCGAGATGTGCCCCTTCAATTACACTGGTGCCGACTTTTACGCTCTATGTTCCGATGCCATGCTCAAAGCCATGACACGCGCCGCCGACCGAGTCGATCGGATTGTCGAACAATTCAACCGAGACCCGCAAGGCCATATTTTCCCGAACCCGTTGACCGTTCAATACTACTTGGCTACAATGGCGAGCAAAGAGGACATCGACGTCAAGGTTGGCAGGGATGATTTCGTCGAAGCGCTGAAAGGGATGAAGCCAAGCGTCAGCGAGAGCGAGATGAAGCATTACGAGCGGGTCCAGAAGGAATTCAAGGGGTTCAGCATCGGCGACGACAAATGACAGGCGCGGCTGAAGAGGGATGTAGGTGATGTCGATGCAATAACCCACAATACGCAAAGCATCGAATTGTACATCGCAGAGCCCGGAAGCATACAAGTCGATAAACTAGTCCGTGGCAAAGATGGTATCCACGCCGTTCCATTCTCCTTTCTTGCCAGCCTCTTCTCGGCTCGACCAGAACAGCACCTCTCCCTTGTCGTCCCTCTTGGGTTCCCACAGCTTCTCCTGCGTATCCTGATCGGTAGTAGGGACGAACCACCTCGGCTCATGGGGCGGGATCTTGCCTTCAGCTCGAAGTTTCCTCGTGTGACGCTGCTTTTCCTCATTCGCCGTCTTCAATCTAATTCTGATGAGCTGGGACCCCTTCGCTCCCGAACGGAGCGGAAACTTACCCTTGCGCTCTGTCGTACTCTGCATTCTCGAATGCCCGTTGATCCGTGCGCAAACGACAGTCCGTCGGGCACAGATAGCGCTCAAGACCACTGGGGATGTCGTTCTTGGATCATGAGCATCGTGATCCCACAAAAGCTCGATGGGCAAAAGCGGACTTACCAGAGTGATAGCATATGGTGTGAGGTTGAATGGCGCTTTCGGCTTCTCGCTATTTCGCCACAGCAACAAGTACTCCTTCTGAGAATCTCCAAATTGCGTATCAACGTTCAAGGGCGAGTCTGAGCCGGAACGGCGTGCAATGAGCTGGGTGTCCCAGCCTGAAAGTCAGTTGGGTTTCGCCTACTTGACGTTCAAAGAGGGGACTGACGACCAGCGATATCCCATACGCTCTGGCCATCGGGGTCAAAGACTGTTCCCTTGATCTCGAACGCGTTGGCACCTCGCCATCCTCGAGGCTTGAACGTCAGAGTGCACGTCTCGCCAGTACGGTGATTTGCTATATGGACATGAACATCATGAGACAGCTCCTCAAGTGGGTTGGCACTTACTGACGACCAGGTCACCGTAGTGATCGATGATAGGTGAACCCATGATGAAGTTTGACACATTGGTCGTCACCTTCTTCCACCTGATGGACATCAGACAGGAACGGGCTCGAGAGATGCGAGGACTCACGAGTAATGCTCGATCACATTGCCTTCTGGATATTCCGCCCCGGCGTCTGGGTACTCTTGACCCTCTTTGACCCATTTCTTAGGGATGATGAGCTCGGTATGAGCCACTCCTGTCGGACGGATCTCGAAGCTTCTGCCTTGGAACTTGTTCTGAGCGTCGACTTCGCCAAAGTACTTCCACGTCGGTGCTTCACAGTAGCAAGCCGATGCAGGCTAAGACGTCAGATAGCACGTCATAAAGCTGAGAGGCTGAACTGACCGGATGGTGCGAGACCTGTTCCGAGATATACCGATATCGATTGGGGATGGCGTACTCGAAAGACTGGCTAAGAAGGGGATTGAAGGGCTTGGCGATTCGACCGATGGTGGAAGAATAGTTGCTCATGGCAAATGCCGCTACGAAGGCCATACGACGGGCCGAGTCCGGTTCAGAGGCGGCTACAGTCAAACATGCATCGTACTCCATGTCCTCCGCTGAGCTGTCAGCTGGCTTGCAGATTCTATCGTGGCAAAGACACGGCTCACCCATCCGTTGCAGCATTGACGTGCACTCGTTGAAGCTGACGGGGAAAGAGATTTTGGTCAGGTCTTTGCCGACTGAAGACTTCAAGATGCTCCATACTGCTTGATCAGCTGGCACTACCAGCGTGCTCTTGGCTCCTGACTCACAGCTGACAGACGGCCGCTTGTCGTCGTCGATTGGCAGCTTGTGTCTCACGTGCAGATACGGCTCCAGACTCGGCCGAGCCAAGAGGTCCGTAATTTTCGTGGATCCCGGAATCGGAGCTGTCAAGCGTTTCTCCTGCCCGGACGCCAACGGCGTGCCGGCCCGTTCCTTGTCGGGATGAGCGATACTTTCGTGCATCGAGAGATTGGTGATGGTGTTTTGTTCGATGGCGTCAAAGAACTCGTCCGCCCCATCATCAGAGTCACTGTCGGCAGCAGCAACCGCTTGATGTGCTTCTTCAATCTCGTGAATGTTGGATATGGACTGTCCCGGTGTTGGCGAGAGGACACCACTTGTAGGCGTCTTCAAAGCGGAATCCAGGTCGGTGGATGTGCCCGAGACGGGCGGTGTCTCCAGAGAAGGTGAAGTGGGCAAAGTCGATCCCCGTCGCAGACCGTCCAGCACCCCACGCGCTTGCCTCAAAGCCTTTCGTTTCTTCTCATTGACCCTAGCCGCCTGATTAAGCTGCTCGTCCACCTCAGCCTGCTGTTTGGCGACCGTCAACATGTTCTCCTCCCATAGCTTTCTTGCCTCCACCTCGCGCTGTATGCGTCCGACGTAGTATCGCTCCCGGTCTTGAGTCATGATATTCTGTTTCGACACCAATTTCGAGAGCGTGGCAAGTGACTGCTTCAGGGCATCCTTGACATCACGTTGATTCGGGTCCGCGCTTGACTGTCCGTTCGAGACTTGGGACGACAACGAATCGATAAGTTGCTGGGCAAGCTCAATCTGAGCTTTGATGTTCAGGATCGCGAGGTCAAAGTCAGACTCATGCGGCACACCAGCAGATAGATGATGTTGCTCGCCGCTACCGATTAGACTGTCTCTATCGGCAGCTTCCAGTATTGATATCGAATCACCGGCGTCGTCGCCATTCTGAGATCGAGCAGGCGATGCTGAACGTAATGATGGCGATTTGACGACGCTCAGAGTGCTCAGTGCGGTAGTCGTCCGCTGCAGAGCCTGGTTGACGAAATTATCCGACGGCGGAAGCTCGAGTGTCGATGTCGTCGGGTTGTGAGAGACGACTGGCGCCGCCAAATTCGAGGAGAAACTTGTGGCACGCTTTGGCGGGCTGCGGTTCATCGATGCAGTGGAGCTAGATTGCTCGTGTTGATGATAGTAATCGACATTGAGCTTGATGGTCTGGATCCAACGCGCGATCTCGGCTCGATGCGAGGACTTGACGATCATTTTCGGCACTGAAGAGTGCACTTGCGAGTGCACTTCGAAGCGTGATCCGTCACTCGAAGGGTGCAAGGAGGCCACGGCCATCGCGATCGATCCTCGACAAGCAACGTGCTCGTCCTCCCGGTTGCGGTCTGAGATCAGCCAGGTACGAGATCAAGAGACTCACAGTAGCTCAAGACGCCATTTTCCAAGACGAACCACCTTGTCCGCCAGCCACTGCGGTAATTGACCCATTTGCTCAGGAACCCACGAAGATCGGGCGGTCGGCCGTCGCTCTTGGACTGCACGATGTTGTCCTGGTTGTTGTCTGATCGTCAGTGACACTGGACAGGATCGGCTTGCGTACCACGTACACTGTCTCAGGAATACCTTTATGCGCTCGTCTGCTCCCTTATCTCCCTCAAGCACTCGTTTGCCCCTCCTATCCCGTACAAACGCGTCGGCTCCCCGCTTCATGGCCAACTCCACCAAACGCAGATCACGACGGCTATCGTCAGTTCAGTTTTTTTTGCAAAGAGCTTACCGGGCCGCCTCGTGAAGAAGACTAGTGCCACTCTTGTCGTCTAAGGCACTCAGATTGATGATCTCCGTTCTACTCGATCAGCATCCGATACAGCCGCATTGGGTAGGATTTCGTGAACTGACCGCGGTCCGTCGAGCAACTTGACCATTGCGTTGCTCTCTTCGAGCGAGTTCAGCGGACTAGCAACATAGCCGGCTAGCTGAGCCATGTACTTGAGCTGCAAAGCGGTCCGCGAATCTGACTTGTCAGTCTGGGCGAGGGGGATGCACGTTGTCGGACACGTGCCTTCGATCACCGATGAGACCTCGGCGCTTGAAGCGCATTCGAGAGCGGTCCTGCCCTGATCATCTCGCAGTGTATCATCGATATGAGGGTGCGCGAGTAGCATTTGAACTGGTATTGTCAGCATCGGTCTGCGTCTTGCCTGGGACCAGAACAGAACCAGACCTACCAGCATCCACCCTACCGATCTCACTTGCGATGTGTAAAGCAGTAGCGTTCGAGGAGGACGAGACGGGTACATTTGGGTCCACTAAAGCTGAAGACGATACGATCTGCTGTATAATGGGCGCTGACTGATCAGCCTGTCATCCGAGGTCTCGGAACGGTGAGACATCGGCTCACCAGAGGCTACCCGCACGGCCATCCCTAGCAATTGTCCAGTCTTCTGGGACAGCTCGGCTCCATTGGTACCCTGCAATTCGTCGAGAAAGGGCTGTACAGCACTTGGGTCGTCTGATCGGAGAGCTGAGATTAGTTTGAAGTTGTACAACGCATTTGAGGTGGTTGCCGGATCCGCTTTGATCGCTGAGCCGCCGATCAGCCTTTGTCGTCGACAAGCGGAGCGGCGGACTTACAAGACTGCGATAGAGACTTGGAAGGCGTCTTGATGGGAGGAGGTACACTCATATTGGCACTCTCCGCTAGCTCCCGCGAAGTCGAGGTTAATGAGGCAGACGATATCGGAGTGAGTACACGGGTCAGCATGGGTAACGACGAGGCCCAGATTACCGTGATAGGGAAGTGGAGACCCCACAACCGACGATCATTCACAGAAGCGCCTGTGATGTATTCTAGCTGCTTTGAATCGCCTATACAGCTCTGATCTGGGCTGAGAGCCATGGTCAGAGCTACATGGGTGGTATCCCAGCTGATACCGCCAGCTCTCTTGACCTACTTTGGGTCAGCCAGCGTCGTCTTTCAGCCAATCGCCTCATTGTTGACTCTTATAGCTCGGCCTACTGGCGCTGCAACACAGAGGTCGCGCGTAAGTCAAAGGGTCTGTCGCACGCTTGGATCGTACACTAAGCCGGTAGGGTACGTCACGGAGGCATATGGGACTGCAGTCGGAAGTGAGTCTCGTGCTCTCAAGTAACGGCTGACATGCAGCGATCTACACGGTCTTCACTTCAGCCACGATCATCCCAATTTCTTCCCTCTTTCTGCGATTATACTTCCTCCCGGCAAACCAGTCTGTCCCTCCACGCGACCCGCCTCAGAGCATTCGAGACCGCGAGGTCATATTGGAATGCCTATCGCCCGAGGAGGCCAAAAAAGTCAAATTGGCTAAGCTGAACGGTACGCAAGGGCAAGATGTCGCGGACGACGATGGACCGAAAGTGAACCGCTGCTGGAAGGGGAAGTGTGCCGGTCGGTGGAAACCAGCAAGAGCGCGTCACTGCTCAGAATGCGGTGTCTGTCGGGCGGGGTTTGATCACCATTGCGCCTTTGTGAGCGGTAGTCTACACCGAGCCCGGCGGTATAGCTGATCGTCTAGTTTGCCAATTGCTTGACGACACCGTACATCCCATGTTTCCTCTTGACGCTAGTCCTGACTCCTATCGCCGTCTTTGGACTCTCACTGCCGCTCCTCCGGCCACTTGCCGTCCGTGCGCTCGAGGCGTTCCGTCTCTCGCGCTCGATGAACAAGTACGATGGGTGGTGGGATTGGTGGGCTAGTTGGATCGTTGCAGGAGGGCCTATCGGTCGATATGCCGCAGCGACCGCACTTGCCTGGCGCGATATGGATCGAAGGGATGGAGGTGGCGTGCTGAGGTTGAGCAACGGTCTCTTTGTCGTTGCGGGCATGATGCTAAGCATGATAGCCGGGGTAAGCGGGACGATTAGCGGTCCGTCCAAGCTGACTTTGGCAGGCATTGGCCTACACGACTATCAGTCTCATACGATCCGGTCAGCTGACTATCGATCGAGAACGCCAGCGCTCGCACACTCGCACTCTCCATGCTATATCCAAGCTGCGAGCCGCCAATCAGCCCGTGCCCGCGGATCTCGAGGCCAAGCTGGCCCGATTCGCCGACGTACACCACTTCTTCGTGCCCGTGCCCGATACGCCGGAAGGGGGAGTTATCGTGGCGACGAAGCCCGGCGAGAATCCTTACGACATGGGCCCTAGGGCCAATTGGGAGTTTGTCATGGGCAAAGGCTGGAGTTGGCTGTCACCGTTCCACTCGTTGAAGCGGTGCATGAGCGACGAAATCTACAATTGGCCACTTGCCCCAGCTGTGGAAGCGAGACTACGAGCAGAAGCCAATACGATAGAGAGTGCCAACATAGATAGTTGACAGTATGTATGCATAGATGCAGTATCAGGATGCGCTTTTGTCGACTCCATGTCGTTATAGGTTGTCGAAGAAGGACAGATCCTGGGCCGAAAGCCCGGATTGACTCTCTTGCTGGCTCGGCTCGGCAATTGGTGCAGTTGAGCCAGGTCGTGATGTCGGCATGATGTTGGCAGGAACAGCTGGTGAAGCGCTTCTGAAGGGCTGCATGGGCACAGACGACGCCATTGGCGGAGATTGTATGCGTACAGGAGGGGCTGGGGTGCTCGAACCGACACTTGAGTGCGAAGGGGGAGAGCCTCCGAAATTCTCGTTCATCAGGTCGCCCAGGCCCGATGATACACCCGGACGTGAAGAGCCAGAAGGTGGCGAGATGAATGGGAAATTTGCGCTGCTCTTGTTGGCCGCGTTGGGTGCTTTGGGAGGGGGCTCAAGCGACGGCGCTAGCGGCGATGGAGGTGCGGGCCATTGTTTGCCCTTCGAAGTAGAAGCTTCGTTTAGAAGGTTCAGAGTAAGCGTGTGATCGAGTGATGAGCGCTTAGCGTGACCAGAAGTGGAGGGAGTCTGTAGATGGTTCGAGATCGCTGGCTGTGAGGGAGGAAGGCGCGGAGCTGCAGGAGCGGGCGTGGAGAACCCGCCAAAGTCGCCGAAATCGTCAAAGTCCTCGTTGGTCTGATTCGTTTGATGAGCGGGAGGAGTAGGAGCAAAATCGGCAAAGTCATCAAAATCGCTTTGCTGAGAAGTCTTGAGAGGCGCAGGCGCGTACGACGAGAGAGGCGCATGCTGAGCAGGTGCCAGTGGTCTCGCTGGTTGAGGATGAAGTGCCGGTAAAGCAGGTGACAACGAATTCGGAGGCGGCAATGGCTGCCGTGGCTGTGTAGGGCCATTGTCGGGCTTCGTGATAGGCGCAGTTGCGAGAAAGTCGTCCCAGGCCGAAGATGACAAACTTGCACGGGGAGCACTTGGCCCAGCTGCAGCTGGCATGTCTGTGCTAACAGGGGAGGAGCTTGGTCCGTCGAACTCCAGACCTGAGAGGAGATCCATGTCCCGCTTCGGCGGGTTCGAAGGTATCCGCGAAGACGATGGCGTCCGTGATGCGACTGGCGGTGGCGCCAGGGGGGCAGGCAATGGAGTCGGCTTGCTTCTGAGCATCGATTCCAGTGAAGCGATCTCTTCCGTCCTGCCACCTTCCATACTCAACAAGTCGCCCACAGCCTTTTCTCGATCCGGCGTCGACATCGAAGGGACCTGATCGAGAAAGGAGAAATCGTCTGCTGAGAACTCCATATCGCCCTTATCAAAGCTCGACACGGACTGCGAGGTCTGCCGACGTGAAAGTCGGCCAAAGAAGCGGGATACTGCCGATGGTCCAGCAGGAGGGGGAGGAGGTGATGTGGCTGCCGATGGCGCAGTCGCCGTGTTGTCGCTAGCCGAGAGCACGGATGGCGCGGGAGACGCTGGTCTCGACGGTTTCGAAGTGGCACTGCCGATCGACGGGCGGGGTTCAATCGGGGCCGGCGTTGGAGCTGGAGAAGCAGACTTGACTTCCAGTATCCCACCTCCGGAGGTGACCAATGGTTTCTCTGCCGTTGGCTTTCTCCAGAAGGACCACTTCGATTTCGTCTCCCCCGCTTGCTGGTTAGCTTCTGGCTGCGGTGCCTCTGGCTCGCCCAGTCGCGATCGACTCGTCCAGCTATCCAAGTTGTCGAGTGCACTCTCGAGTCTCCTAGAACGGCGTCCCATGGGCATGTTGAGGAGTGACGTTTCGGGAACGGTGTTAGGCCGCTTCAGGGCATACTGATAGCGCTCGTAGGTCTCGAAGGATGATAGTACTGGTGGATAGGTGTTGATGTCAGGTGGTAAGGTCGACAATGAGTGTAATGTCTCGGCTCTGCTCATCAGCTGAATCCCGTATGCGGCTCATGATTGGACGCGACGCACATCTGTTCGGACTGACGACGCAGGCGGTCGATGTACTCCTGCTCCAGTCCATCGTCCAAAGAGTCCAGCTTGTGCTCTCCGACGAGCGCAGAAACCAGCTGATTCCAGTCCGCCTTGAGACTCTCGATCTTTTCTCTCGGCTACCAGGTCAGCTGAAGTTCGAGTCTGTCATCGTCAAATGCACTTACCGCCCTTTGCTCCGCGATGCGTATCCGCTGCTGCGCTTCCTCCCAATCGTTGTCCATACCAGACTTTTCAGCAGACGTGATTTCCGTCTTGATCTGACCAGAGGCACCCGCCCAGCCATCCCCGGTATCACGCTGGTCAACCGATGAGCGACGGCTTTGCCCAGAGGCGCTTGACGCCCTTGCCGAGCTTTGACCCCAGCCAGTGTCCTCTTGCTTGGTTCCCCAAGGATCACCCCCAAAGCCGGATGAGAAGCCTCCAAAATCATCGCCGAAGCTTGGCGATTGAGGTAGTCTGGATCCTGAGCTATCGAGATTGAGGGCTACAGGTGGACTGTGAGGCGGACTGGGCGGTGCGTTGAAGGGAGGGGAAGCGGGCGGTGACGTTAGAGGAAGATGGTTTATGGGGGCAGCGAGGTCGACGGGGTGCGTATCGGGGATCGAGAGGTCGGGCACATCCTTCGGAGCGCCCGAGAAGCCCCATTCTGGACTATCTTGAGGTTTACCAGGGGGACTCCTGGAAGGTCCGGCGATCGGTGCAACAACCTCAGGCTCGCTATTTCCACCCCATCCTCCTCCCCAGCCTGGAGTCTCTGTTGCTGGTTTCTGAGCCGCACCACCATCATTCTGTTCCCCAGACCAATTGAGACCATTGTCATGCCGACCGTCAACTATGGCCGCGGGCGTCGGCGCGCCCCATGGGTCCGAGACGTCGAGACTCCTCGGTGGTGTGAGAGCGGCTACGGGTGGAGATGGCGGTGGAGACGGTGACTTCGCAGCTGGCTTCGAGGCACTTGCCCATGCTGAACCCGATGACCAAGGGTCCTCCATGCCGATCCCGAGACTCCTTGGTCGTCTTGAAGTGAACAGGCGAGATGTAAAGTCAAGAGTGGGATGACGGTGAGGACAGTGGATTTGACTTTGCGTCGTGTTCACGGGTCGCGTGTCGCTTCATTCAGAGATTGCTTTCCATCACTGCTCTCCGCCTCGTCGCACAGCCGTGCTATACCTATTCGATCACAGACGTCTAGAGCGGTACAGACGATGGCAGATCGCCAGGCGCCCGGGCTTACACATACATCGAATCATGCTCGAAGCAACACACTCTCGCTAGCACGCTCCCCCTCGCACCGGAGCACTACCACCACCTTGCCCGACCCCGATCATCCCGCCTACTTCCCTCTTCAAGCGAAATCACGCAGATCATCAGAAGTCAGCGAGGATGATGTAGACGAGGCGAGAGGTCTGGTGGAGGAGATGGATGTACTGGACTCTTCGGGCGATGTACAGGAGTTCGACAGGCCGGATCGGAAAGAGATGACCCTTATCCTTGCATCTACCGGGATGGTCATCTTGGTCGCTGTCGCTGCGGGCCTCACGACGATCTACGACTGGGTCCTATAGTGACGTATCGATACGCCCGATAGCGACTACACCGCTGGAGCTATCGCTACAGCAACAGATTCCCATGACTGTCACGCCACGAGATGTTTGATAATCCTCGCCCAACGACCGGATATCGTCAATTCCAGCGCTCCGACCCGTCCGATGCCGCCTAGACTTGCGACTGCTCACCCAAGCCGGGATAATTGTTCGCTACGCGTCGTCTGAGGACACCCTAACGGCATACGTCCCATACATACTGCCCAAGGTATCGTCACTACGTGTATCATGTTGCAAGGTATATTCGTCGACGATCGTTATATCTTGGATGTACCCTCGTGTTCCACGTCCATATCTGCACCTCTCGGTCGCCTGTCGAGCTTGCCTCCTGCCCCGCTGGCGCCAGCGTATATCTTGGCGGCCAACTTGTCTTTGACGAATTTGCCCGTCCTCGCGATCTTCAGCTGGAAGATCCCTTTGTTCTGTGTAGAGGTCAGCTGGTTTGCCCAGGCTGCAAGAGTCCTTCGGGATGATGGCGCTTACTCTGCGATGAAGAGCGTTGGAATGAGCACGACGTTCTGCTAGGAACTTCTTTGTCTCCGGATCTGGACCATCCTCGCCGTCTTCCAGCCCGTCGTCGTCTTCTTCCGCCTCATCATCACTTTCACTACCATCGCTCTCTTCCCCGTCCTCGCTATCCCGGTTACCCTTGAGCAAATGATCCTTCGTCTGCTTGGCGTGATCTCCGGGTAACACCTTGTCCAAACCCAGCTCGATGTCCTGCGATACTTCCCAAGCTTCGTACACCCGCTTGAACCTCAGATCCTTCTTGCACAGTTTGCGGTGTGCTCGACTGACTCCCGGATGGAGGGTGAATGTGAGCGATACGAAGCCGAGCAGAGGTACCTCCGGACCGGATCTCTGGGATGAAATGCTGGGACGAGCGCGAACGTGTCTGGTCTCGTGTTGGACCGAAGCGGCATCCACGGTGGACAGAGAGGCGTAGCGATGGCTGGCCTTGACCGCATGTCCAACATCGGTCGTCCCGAACACCGGTACGGTGCGCTGTACGTCCCTGAAATCTTCACAGTCCGATAGTCGAATCAAGGCGATCCCGATGGTCTTCTTCTTTTTCAGCCGTTTGCGAGCTACGAACGAGATGATGACCGAGCACGAATGGCGGTACTCGACTGCAAGGCGGATAGGTCGATTGATCTCCCACTCGAGCTCCGCGGCGTCATCTGTGTCATTGGTCTTGAGTGACCGTGTCGATCCGGGCGTATCGGGCACACTTTGTCCTGACGGCGCTCGACGGTGGACCGGCGAGCTCACTTCATTGACCGTCCCGTTTGATCCCCAAGGATCTAGGGCCGTGTCCTCGCCAGGGTTCAGAGTATACTTGTCGGCTTCAGTTTCGAGCACCATCGAGATGGGTCGATCAGATAGCTTGCTGAGATCAGTCGAGGAGATTGACTTAATCTGTAGAGTGGCGACCTCGAAACCGGAGATATGGGGCGGCAGAACCATGTCGATCGGTTTCCACAAGAGCGAGATGCGTATACGACCCCAACCGAGTCCACCGATCAAAGGATACCAGCGAGTGAACTGGCTCTTTTCCTTGAAAGCGTCCTGAAGATGCAGGATGACGATGCCCAAAATAGGGTCTGCAAAATCAGCACGTGTCGAGCGCGTCTTCCCAACTCTGCGTACCATGTTCTCGATCACGCTCGTCCCGCACGACGATAGTCAACTTGGCCATTCGCCAATCCCGCAGAAACCTTTCACTGACAGCATTGAAGTAAGGAAGTGGCGTCATTTGCTTGGTCCTTGTTCGGTATATCAGACGATCGTTGAGGTGGACTTCGCAGTACGCCGAGGGTGGTTCGGGGTTCTCGGCAGATGTTCGATCGACGATGTCGGCCAAGGCAGGTTTGCCGTTTGCTGCTGATTTGCGTGCGTCGAGTTTGGACGAATAGGTGCCGGCAAGCGATTCGACCTCGAGATCTTCAGAATGGTCAGCTGACTTCTCTGAAAGACGTGAAAGTGAAGACTCGCCGACACATTGATGAAGATGGAATTGGAGGACACCGCTCCGCAACTCGGTGGAAGGTGCCTCTGACGCTTCCAGTTCGTCTCTCTCCTTCTCGCCCGTGAACCACGCTACAGTGTTTTTGCGCCTCTCCTGCCTCTCTTCCGCCCACATTGGCACCTCACCAGCCCACTTCCTCAGATACTCGATCCACCAAGGCGTTTCAATGTTCTCGGGCTCGCCCTTTTTGTCGCGTTTACGCGCAAGCATCCGTTCTTGAACCTCCTCTAGCGCCATCTCCCATAGACTGTGAAACTTGACAGACCAATGCAAGCTTCCACTGGCCCGCATGCCTGGACGTTCCGCTTGCAAATCGTCTTTACGCCGGTCGAGATCCTCGTTGGAAGATTCCTTGCCGCGTTCGACCAGGTCGGCAAGTTCGACCTCGACGACACCCATGGCGTCATCCGCCGAGAATCGGTCGGAGTCGCATACCCGCAGCCTCAGTCGCTCGCCCGCCTCGATGGCGTCGCCGGATACCAGAACTTCTTGGTCAGCCCAGCACACTGGATAGTTGACCATAACGTACCGAAAGCCTCTTCCTCCCACCATGGATCGCGATTTCGCAGAATTGTTCGTGTGCTGAACACTACAGAGCGTCAGTCGTCCGCCAGTCAGAGCCAGGGTAGCACCAACTAGGCTTGTTGAACTTGGAGTACGAGATCGCCACATAGGGATCGCACGAGCCCATCGTGTCTGTCTTGGGCAAATCTTCTGCGCCGTGTATCACGATCTGCAGCACACCGACAGCAGCAGTTCTAAGACTGGACTCTCGGCCCAGCAGGAGTCGGTCAACGTCGATGCTGTAAGATTCGGGACTGACAAAACCTTGGGCGACATCGGCGATGGAAGATTGTACTGTTGATTAGCGACGCTCTCGGTCAGTAAGCCTACCGTAAGACCTCATTCCTGGCAGACCCATAGCATTGAAGGCGGACCTGATCAGGGGTTTGGCTGAGATCTCGAAGTACGGGAGTTTGGGGAACGAGAATGTCGCGCTTCGCACGAAAGGTGGAGTCGCCGACAAGAGTAACCTGAGATTGATCGTGCCTTTGATTCGGATCATGTCGATGTAGACAGCTGAGAAATCAGCGGCGGGAGAAGTAGCATCCACTCACGCAATTCCGTCTTGCCAACGCCCCTGACACCGACCCCAAAGAACGCCTATTCTTCAGCCCAGAAAGTAGACTGAGGACCTACCAAGACGTGCAGACCCCATCCGCGCTTCTCGGACGCCTTCTGTGGTTGCTGATATTCGAATCCGATTTGGTAGTTGACGTATTGTCCTGAATTTGGGTCATCCTGCTCGGTCTCTCCACCCTCGCCTCCGACGACCCTTGGCCCATCCTCCTTCATCGTCTCTGCAACGGGATCCGTCCCGTCTCTCGGACTGATCCCGTCCGTGTTGTGCGTATCGGCCGCACCCTCCCGAGTCCGTCTTCTTCGTGGGGTGCGCCTGAGCAGACGATCCCGCTTTCTCATTTTCGAGGTCATCTCGGCCATTCCTTCGCTGTCGAGGGCGGAGCCGGTGGAAGAGGCCGATACGGACCGATGCAGTGAAGGAGCTGAGGAAGTAGCGCTACTACTTCGAGGGCGTCCCGATGGTGGTGGTGGGAGGTTGACACCAGACGACTGATTTCGCTTGTGTCGCTGCGCATGGATCTTCTCGGGTGATTTTGGCTTTTTCGACAGCGTTGCGAACCATTCTTGATCGTTCATATGTCGGAGGGAAGTGAGGAGCATCGGTTGCGATCCAAGTGCCGCGGAGCTGAGACGCACACTGGTCTATAACGGTGAGCAGTGTGATCAGCAGAGGCAAACATTTAGAGCGGTACTGACCACCATCGGCGGCACCTGTTGAGCCAGAGCGTCCTCGAGCAAGTCGATGAAGGGCGTAAGAACATCGGTCGAGATGAGTGGGAACAAGGCGTATAGAGCGTGGTTGCTATGAGGTCAGCCTGACTCCAGTCGTACAACTTACACCCATAGCACTGCTTCCCTCTGTTGCGCATCCTTGATTCCGGCGTCACCCACATTGGCCTCGTCTTTGCCATCGCTTGACTTCGAAGATTTGTACAACCAGGCGGCTGCCGCTGCTCCCAAGATCGCAATCCAAAGGAGCGACACCCGTAGGTATGCCAAGATCACCAAGACTGCGGTGACAGCCATCCATTCGATGGAGACAGTAGTCGGTTTTGACGGGTCGGGGACGTACGGCACGGCACCTTTCAGCTGATCCGCCAAAGCCGACTCATAGCTGCCACGGGGCATTAAGCTCTCCTCTGCCTCCTTCTCCCGGCCTTCGGTAATGGCGGGACCTTCGCCGACAAAGTCCTTCTTCTCCACTCCGGCCCCATGCGGTGTTGTTGCTTGAATCGGTGTCGACGGGGTCGCAGGCGTCACGTTCACGGCAAATGGCGTGACAGGCCTGGTAGCCTGCTCTCCATTCACCTCGACTTGCGACTCATCGATGATGATGGGGGGAGGTAGCTGGCCCGACTTGCGTGGGGGTAGTGGAGGAGGTGACGAAGCGAGAGAGGGTGTGGGTCGCTCGAGGGCGGAGTCGAAGGCGACCCTATCGGCTGCGGGGGACGGTGAGGGCTTCCGGGGCGGTAGAGGGGGCGGTGAAGGATTGTCCATCGTTGCCATCGAATCGCCCACGGATACAAGATGGGACGAGGTTGAAATAGCGTGATGCAGTGGATTCGGTCTCAACGCTTGGCCGAACAAAGGATGGCCATGTTGGCGTGAGCGGTCTTCCTGTGGGCAATGTCGAAGAGCCCGCTCAGGGCTGAAGCAGAGCTGATTGTACTGCTCAGACTTCTGTCGCTCGTGTCGAGATGAACTGCAGTCGCGGGTACAAGGATGGCACAGCTATTGCCTTGATTCACTGCGGTTCTAGTTCAATTTACTTGGCTGTTCATCAGGTACTAGTACAATACCGATGACGTAACTTATTCACGCTTTAACCATAACTTTGGCGTGCCGAGTTTTGGGCTTTGAGCCGTTGAACCGCCGGGCAAACACGACTGACTTGCATACTGGCAATGCACTAAAGTACTCGTACTGCGTACTGGGGCAAAACGGCGGGTGGAAGGGCTCAACAAAACCCTCAATCCACCCACGCGCCGTGCTTCTTGTGCCAGGACTGAGATGCGATCAGCGACATTCGCCAAACAAAGCCCGACACTGCTCACCTCGATGCCCTCGCCGGGACCATAGCCTGGGTAGGACTTTGATCCCTCAGCAATGGGAACGTAGTCAGGACACGAGTCTCGCTTAATGCTAATGAGCTCGGTCCCCTTGGGCAGCGGGGGAAGGTCGGGCTTGTCGATGGTGGAGGCAAACGGGTAGATCCACTGAACTGTCAATCCGCTTCCTGGAGCGTAGTGGGCGGTCTTGCTAGGGCTCACCTGAGGCCACTCGTCGTGATAGTTCCACAGCATCGAGCTGCATTCCGTGCAGAAGCTTCTCTTGGAAGTACCCATCTCGGACGGCTTGTCGTCCTTGTCAAACTTAAGCGGGGCAATGTAGACTCTGCCGAACGTCAGCTCAGAAAGCGAGAGACGTGTGAAGCTACTATGCCCGACTTACTTGATCTTGTCCTTGCCTCGCACGATCTTGAGCGTATCGGTGTTGCCCATGATGTTGATGGATCCCACTAGGATACCGTCAGCGAGAATATACGGGATTGATAATGTAGTGAATTCACTGTAGCCGCCGACCTTCCTGCAGATCGTGCACTGGCATAACTGCCTTCATTCAGCCCTCGCATTCGTGGTCACTAAAGCTGTGGGCTAACCTGGTACGGTACCGGCGTGTTTGACTGAATGTTCAGCATCATGTCATCAACGGTCAACATCAGACTCACTTCAAGCGTGTACTTGACCGCTTTGCAATGGCAGGAGCTGTTGAGTTCAGCTCGACCTGCGATACTCGGTACCTACCCTTCGAGAATCAACGGCATGCTGTATGGTCACTGAGCGCTCTTTGAAGAGGGACCTGGCGAAAAATGCAGATGGCAGGACTATCAGCGCATTGACGCTGTTTGATGAATCATCGGTTACCGCTCCGAGCGTATCCGAAATCTACCCCACTTTCGCTATTTGCCGAATAGCAGACCTGCGGAGTTTCAGTGAGAGACGACGCGTTTGACTGTTGCAGCATCAGCAAACACAGCTCCTCGGCGCATGTATGCCGATGATTGATGTAGCGCGGAACAACGGGCGCCTGTCATAGCTCGACGAAGCTCGAGTGCGAATGACGCCCAAGCTCCCGTCGAGTGCGGATGTCGTCAAGAGTGATATTCAGCACGAGTGCAGGCAATGCTCTTGCTCTAGTCGAGCGGATACGACGAATGGATGCATTCTCCCCGGTCGACATTGACCCTACCAAACGCCCTCATCTGCGAGTGCGGCAAGATAGGCAGAGAAAATAGACAAACTTATTTGGACTCGGTATACGCGAAGTGCGCCAGACACGGTTAATGGACGAAAAACAGCGGCGTCTTGGTGTAATTGTCACTTAACGCTGAGCTTGACTTGGATCAGGTGAGCGTGATTGCATCTGCAACCCGAATGACGGGTCATGCCAGTTTCCCTCAACAGACGGTTGCAGTTGTCGTCCAAAAGGAGTCTGTCTGCAGACGAGTGCAACTGTCATCCGAAAACAAGGAAATACAGCGGCGTTTTCGATTTATTGTGTCATGACGCCGAAGCCGACCGAACGTCACTGGGAGATGCCCCCTTCCAAAAAATGCAATACCGATCCATGCTCTCGCTCGCCGTCTTATCGCTCTATGCGTAGTGGTGGTAGTGTCTGTTACCTATCGCAAAGCGCGAACTTCACTACCGCCGCCGCTGCGCCGCGGACTGCGCCACTGATGTGATAAATCCAGCTGATTCTCCCGTGCGGGAACCGGGACGATCCCGCTTTTCCTGAATCTCACTTGTTTGGGTTCTGTTTACATGCCCTTCCCACTAACTAATTATCGGCTTTGCTCAATTATTCTGTTCGTTGTCGTGCACCTCGTAAGCCACCCTCGATCTGCATGCTCATCACGACAGAGGGTCGATGTCTCGGACGGCTCCAGCAAATAAGGTGTGAAGCCCGGTGCTTACAATTGCCGGGTCGAAGGGGCGACACGGTGCCTATTCGACTCGGACTAACTCCACCAATATGACGAATGAGGCGCCGAGATCTTTCTCCGCACACCTGGGTCGTTGTGACGACCCTCAGATCGACTCGCTTCATACTAGCCGGAAGACGACCCAGCGATGTGGGCGAAGACGTGCAGACCAGATTTGATGTTCACCGACAGGGACCGTGTACCGGGTACCTGTCTTGACAGCGAGATGATATGCGCAGGACGCTCCTGCGCAGACCGGCACGGTCGAAACGGGGTTCCGAGGCGTGGCGCTGGCACCATCATAGGCTTCCCGAAGCCGGTCCCGTTCAGGACTGACCAACTATCATGTCGCAGGCAGACAATCACAGGTGAGAGGCAGCCGACATTGACACAGTGACGTTCGTGGGAACGATGTGTGATCACATGAGGAAGGTGGTAACGGTGTTAACGAGATAACTATTCTTGAAGGGGCCACACGCAAAGATCTCGTGTCGCTCTCGACCACAACGTCACTGACGATAGTACCTGACTGATCAATGTGGTGAAACACCCAAGACGGATTACTCGACGTTTCGATCAGGTCGTTCGAAGGCACACACGCAAGGTGCATCTCTTGGTATGCATCGATGTGGTATGACGACCTCAGTCAAGAGGTAATGTATATAGATAGCTGTCGGCTGCTTACCTCTCACCCTTCTTTCCAGAAATTGACCATCGTACTCCTCTTACCTTGAAAGGCCGTCAGTCCTGGTTTCCCATCTACTCCCCCCCAATCTTCTTCGCCCGCATACATTCGTCTTCTTCGCCATCTCTTCGACCACCTTTCATTCGATCACCAACAGCCAAGTCGTCGCATCATGAGACTCACTGCTGCCATCGCCACCTTCTCTCTCGCCCTCCCGGCCCTCTCTATGCCTCAGCCCGAACCCCTCCTACCCGCGCCCATGACCATGATCAAGCGAAACAACCTGTGGGAGAAGTGGACCGGCGCCGACTGTTGTCCCGACAAGACCAAAGTCGACGAGTGCAAGGCTGCCGACACCGACTGTGACGATACCTGCAACTGTGTGCCTTGGGAAGGATGCGGCAAGAGTGCCGAGTACTGGTGCACCAAGAACCATGGCACCCTTGGTGAGTAGATATACCTGACTCTGGCCTGTTCCCTGTCGTTCTTTGCTGACCACAACCTGATAGATGAGAAGTGCGACTGCATCTACCCCAGTGGCTACACGGACCCTCACGACCCTCACAAAGTCCGACGAAGGGCTACCGCCTCTTGCCCTATGGGTCACTCGGCCTGCCTGATCGACCCCACCGCTTCGTCCTACAAGACCGAATGCCTCGACCTCCTCACCACCCTCGACTCATGCGGTGGCTGCACTAGCGAAGGCAAGGGAGTCGACTGCACTCTCATCCCCTCGGTCGAAGACGTCAGCTGCGAGTACGGATCGTGCAAAGTCTACTCGTGTGAGCGAGGATTCAAGGTCGAGAACGGCACCGCCTGCGTCCCCGACGAAGCTTCTGGATCCGTCAAGCACCTAGTCATTAGCGGTCTCGCCGGCGCCGAAAAGTTCTGGAGCCACTAGACGACATCCATGGTCATGGTCAGAAGCAAATAGATTGGATTGTCCACGTATAATATCGGTTTCCCCTTGGTTGCTTTGTAGTATTTCTCTCCCTCTCCCAACTCTCATACGCTCTTTTTCCTCTGGTCGTGGTCGATGGACAATCTGGTATAGTTTATAGAAAGAATGCAGCAGTCAAATCCTACGAAATCCCCTTGCGTCATCTGCCTCCACTTTCCATGTCCGCCTTGAGGCTGGATGAGCCTTGACCAGCTTCGTACCACTGTGGGACTAACACCGATGGACGAAATGCGATCACTTGCCATGCCTCGAATGCTGTATGGGACGGCCTGGTAAGCGTCAGTCGGCACTGTCCTGGGATTTGAACACTGAGAAACAGGAAGAAGGAGCGGACGACCGATCTTGTAATCCAAGCTGTCACTGCCGGGTTTCGAGGAATCGACACCGCATGCCAGCCCAAGGTAGGCAGATCACTCACCCACCAAAAACAAAAAGTGACTGGGCTCATGATCCAGCACTATCGAGAAGATCTCGTGGGCAAAGCGCTATCGATACTGACATCCACCGGAGTGGTGAAGCGGGAAGACCTGTTTATCCAAACCAAGCGAGTCCTTGTTCTTTGAAGCGTCGCTTGGGCGGTCGCCTAATGAAACATGCAGGTACACAAGCATAGATGGACAGGACACGACTCAGCCATTCCCTTACGATCCCAAAGCGTCAATTACCGACCAGGTCAATCAATCCTTCCAACGGTCGCTCGAGAACTTGAAAGTGGACTACATCGATTCCGTGGTCCTTCATTCGCCCTTACGAACTCGCGAAGTCAGTCCACCTCTCAGCCAGTCTTGACCCGCCATGATCGAGACTAATGTGAACTCGACAGAAGATACTCGAGGCCTATCGAGCGCTGGAGAGTCATGCGTCGCAAGGCAAAGTGCACGACCTCGGCGTATCGAATATCTACGATGCGGCGGAACTGGAATGGCTCATTAGTCAAGCGAGGATACCCGTCAAAGTCGTGCAGAACAGGTCAGCCCTGTCTTCTGTGAGGTGTATGATGCTTACTTTTAGGTGGTATCAGGGCAACGGGTGGGACTGGGATGGTGAGCCGCGTTCAAATTCCCATCGGCCGGGCTGATCGTTCAGTCTACGACCTATGTCAGAAGGAAGGTATTCGATATCAGTATGCTCTCAACCACATTCCACAGGGCAGGAAATAGCTGAATTGACAGGTCATTCTGGACTCTGACCGGTTCGCCCAGTCTCCTACAGCACCCTGCGCTGAACTCCCTTGGCGAAAAGCACGGTCTCACACCTGAGCAAACATTGTACAAGTTATGTCAACTGTACGTCCAGTACTTCTTTGTCGCTCATCGCTGACAAGTAGGTGGAACATCACCCCGTTATGCGGATCGACGACGGCGGCACATGTGCAGGAAGCTCTAGCAGTCGAAGAGAACGATACTCTGACGAAGGATGAGGCCGAGGTCCAAGGCTTGTGGGATGCAATGAGGCGGGCCGGTCGTCAATAGCCAGTCTAGAAGTGATGCGATGTAATGACACGGTGATACATACATATGTAGCGATAAACACTCCTGGCGATGCTAGCACTGAGATCATACACAGACATGATAGTACACCCAGCGGATCTGGGGTGATATACAACTGACCCTACCCTTCCCTAACGACTCTACTGCCCCACACCCCGTCCACGCCATCCGGCAACAGCGCCCGCGCCTGCTCTCACGGCCCTGAACCCTTCTTTCGCCTGTTCGAGATAGCCCATAGCTGCGGGGGAGCTGCTTCGGCCTTTACTCTCCCTCTCCCCTCCATTTATAGAAGGGGGTAAGGCCATATCCCTGGCTGTCGCGATTGCTGGTGTGGTGGTGGTCGATGGGGGAGGTGGGGGCGAGGTGAGTCGAGTAGGGTTTAGTGGGGGAGACGGAGCGAAGATCTCGCTCGGAGGCGGGGGTGCTACCAGGATCTGCAGACGTCAGCGTTACCCGATAGTCATACTAGAATTTCGGCGCCTGCAGATAAAATGGACAAAGGCTCACCTGATGCGAGAGGTTGCTCTGCTCGGACGAGCCGACAAGAGGAGGGACGTTGACCTTTCGGTCATGACAGAAAGTCAGGATCTGCATGAGGGCAGCCGTCAGAGCTGTCGAGTCGTCCCTCCGTCCTCCTCGAGTGAAGTTGAGTCTAATCAAGTGCTCCTCCCATGGTACGAGCTCCTGTAGCGCCTTATCAGCTCATTGACTCTCCGCAGTACGCAGTGGAGTGATCGGCTGACTTCTGTAACGGCGAACCACCCTTTTTTGGGTTTACGCTGAAGGAATACAACCGCGAGCTAAGCTTGTCAGCTGGTGGTACTCCGATTCGTGCAATCAATAACCCGACTAACCTCGCCTGAGCGAACCGTCCCATTTTCCAGAAAAGTCTTGATGAACTCAGCCACCTTCTCCTCCACCTCCTTCTCCGTCTCTCTACTCGGACAACATGCCTTTTATCGTCAGATAAAGCTAGGCCGCTATCACACGATATATTACTTACAATGTGCGTATCTAGGACTTCGAACGTTTCGGGCTCGCAATTGTCCAACGTCCTCTGGAAGAAGATGGACCACAGTAATGCTCGCAGAACCGCTTTGGTCTGAGAAGGATGTATGGTCTAGTAGACGTCAGCTTACCCTTTGGATTCGGACAGTGGTTTGGCGGGACGGACTAGGTCTATGTAATTGACGAGCTCGGGGAGCTCGCGATTCATCTCGAGCTGTCGAGAACGAGCATCGATACACTCTTGTCTGCACTACAGACGAGGATATGCTTGACAGATGACAATGTACGCAGTTGGATGTGTGAGACGAAGCACAAAGGGTATCGCAGCGAATAGATAACGACTGGACGACGGTGATCTCCTTTCCGGTGTAACTCATGACGTGATTAACCGGACCTCCAGTTGCACGGAACCAGCGTCAACAACGCTGCGCTACGGTCAGAAGAGTATACATGCTATTATATAAACACGCAAGCTAGAGCATAGACGTCTCTACGTCTGCTGCAACCAAAGTCAAGGGATGACCCCCAAATGTCCGTTTCTCGTCAACCTTCGAGGTGTATTTGATCTAAGACTCCTGATCTGCAGGATGTGTCTTTTGTGATGATGCCATCTGAGATGACGGTTTTGGGCGGGCCGGGAATGTAAAGTCGTGGAACATAGGGGCGTACTGGTCGGCGTCGTAGTTGTACACTTCGCCGAAAACGCCTGGCAGTTCTGTCGGTCTGGGAGGTGGATAACGCTGGAAATTCTGCGAGTCGCCTATAAAGAGCATATCAGCATAGGCTCCCTAGTAGACCACATGAAGACCCCAGTGACCACTCACCCATGTTGGCGACTCTGGGAACGATCGGCGCTCCAATCTCTTTCCGTTCCAGGCTTCCCCAGTCCACACCAGCGAACCAAGGGTGTTCCATGACGTCTTTTGCTCCACCTCGCAAATTACCAAGCCGCTTCGACCGGTCCGTCGTCAACAGCCCACGTATCAGGTCCTTGCCATAAGGATCTACATGCGATGAGAATGCCACTTCGTTCCGCAAGATCTTCTCGTAAATCCCCAGGGGATGATCATCGAAAAATGGCGGGTATCCAGCTAACATCTCAAACGCGAGGATGCCCAATGCCCACCAATCGACGGCTTTACCGTGACCTTGTGACAGGACGATCTCGGGCGCGAGGTATTCCGGCGTTCCACAGAGCGTGAAAGTACGATCCTCGACTATTTTGGCGAATCCGAAATCGGCTATGCGTAGGTATCCGACACGGTCCAGCAGGAGATTTTCAGGTTTGAGATCGCGGTAGATGATATTGCGGGAGTGGAGGTATTCGACAGCGAGGATGATGGAAGCGAGGTAGAAGCGTGTGACGTCGGGTGAGAAACGGCCTGCGCGACGGAGGTGGGAGAAGAGCTCTCCGCCGGGAATGTACGATAGGAGCATGTAGACATTCAGGTTGTCCTGATATGTCGAATACAACTCGACGATGAATGGGTGACGTATGCGATCGAGAATGGCTCGTTCAGAGTTGATGTGCTCGACTTGCTTTAGCCGGACAATTTCGGATTTGCGCAGGACCTTCATGGCGAAATGAGGTAGTTGACCGTCCGCCGGTGCCGTTGCTTGTGGTGTGGGTGAGAGTGGGTCGAGCGATTGGTAGAGATGCGGGAAGATGGGATGGTATGGTGAGGATCGGTAATGTGGTCTCTGTCGGACAAGCAGGACTCGACCGAATGTGCCCGTGCCCAAAGTCTCGACAATCTCCCAGTCCTCCAGTCTGACTTTCCCGCTTCCCGCCTGTGGCTGGCTATATGGCGCGACTGGACTTGGCAGTCGATTGCCATGATGTAATTGTGGATGGTGTTGTTGAGTCGGATGAGGGGATGTTGAGGTTGATGATGAGCCATGTGCGGACCAAGCAGCGGAGGAGGAGGATTGAGCGTCCCAAGGAGCGGGACTGGAAGCGTATGATGATGTTGACGGGGAAGGGTGTCCATGTTGGCCGTACGGCGGATGAGGTGGTTGATAGTGATGTACCGCTGGATTGGTCAGTCTTGTCCCGTAGATGTACGAGACCAATCTCCCGACACTAGATCGCAACTCACCTGGCTGCACGCCGCGCTTGCCGCTCTGATCTCCATAACTACTCGTTTGCCTTGCGCCCTGCTGCGCGACACTCCTGCCTGCTTGAGCCTGCGCCGCCTGGGCCTGGTACATGAAGCCCAAGCCATGTGACGGTGCCGGTTGCTGCGCTTGAGGCTGACTGCCAACTGGTGATCGTTGCGTGGGAGGACCTGGGGCGGCATACATCTGCCGTTCGTGCGGAAGCAAGAGCGACATTGGATCCAGCTTAAACTTCTTGATCTTGTCATTGGCAGACGACGAGCCGGACGATGTCGACGCCGACGCCGACGCACCGGGGGTGTGCGCCGACTTGTCGATATCCATCTTGCTGACGGAAGTCGATCGATCCCTTCTTCAACAAGAGTGTCGGAATACCTTTTCTATCGAATGCGTGAATGGATTCACGGTACGATCGAGAACGGTCCTTTGTAATCCCGTTCGAGGAAGTTTCGAGACGTTCCCCAACACTGCGGGATTGCTACCGAGCGGCCTTCCTTCGTTGATGAAATAGTCTCCCTCCCTTCCGCAGCAATAGTTGCCGTACCGAGAATTGGTTGATCCTCCGACTATTACGGTCGTCAGGTGATTGGAAGATCTCGTGCGCCCTGGGCTCCGGTCCGTCTCGAGCCCCTGACTGTTACGACACTCCTCCGCAACCGCGTTACAGATGTTTCGTTGTCGATGTCGATGTCGATGTTGACAAGCAAGAATCGTGAAACATGTTAGGCGTGTAAGATGGAGCAGAAGAAGTTGTGTGCGTATGAGTGTGTGTGTGTGTGTGTGTGTGTGTACAAGGGGAGTGTGTGTGTGTGCATTCGTCTGTCTTAGCATCAACTGGTCACAAGGGCAAAGACGCTAAAGCGGAGTGTACTCCGACTTGAATTTTAGAGTTTGTACGCTTCTTACGCACCAAATCCAGCCAATTTCCCCCCACCTTGGTACACGGAAACCCTGAATCTGGTGATGTCCCTGGTACCTTACTTGACTGGAAACTCAAATCCCGAACTGCTGAAATTCTTAGAATAATGTCGCAGTCGGATATACTCTATCTTCGTCACGTAAGTCACCCAGCATGTGATGCAGACGAACTTTCAGAGCGCCTGGAGTGACTGGGGGTCCGTCTCTACACTCAGAGCATTCCCCGTCCACACCACATCGAATTCCAAGACGCCGTCTCGGAGGCAATTCGGACAAAGTTCACTGTTGGATACCGAAGCTCTGCCCCGCCCGGTGCCTGAGATGTAAAGGCGTCAACTCTGTCTAGACCGTGGACCTTAAGACTGAGAGAGCAAATCCCGTCGGAGCTTTGTTTTTGTTGCGATCTTTATACTTGTATTGTATTGCATGGCGGTGATTGGAGTAGACTACCAATGGCGACGCGAGTTTTGCTGCGCACTGTATGTACGCTGCGCCACCGTCGTCAGCTTCCTCGTCCACCGGTGCATGGGAAAGTACGAAACTCACGACAGCCGCGACGGTGAAGGCGACGAAGGCCACGACACCGATGAGCTGGGGCATAAATTCAGCTCAGCCGTTGCGTCATAGCCACATTTTCCGGAGAGACTCAGGTACTCACCTTAAGAGTAAAGAGGAACCAAGAGGCGGCTCCTCCAGATGATGGTGACCTGCCTCGCTTCTTGAATTGATTGTCACCAGCGGAGAACGCAGCCTGATTGCCAGCGGCAGTGCCTTTTTGCTGCTGAGCGGGGCTCCCTCGACCTCGCTCTCGGTATTCTGGCTTGAGGATGATCGAGTACGAGTTGACCGATACAATACTGACACAACATCAGCCACGTTCCCAAGACGTGCACAGAGCGCATGCGCTATGAATGGGCGTACTCGTGATTGTCCGCTACGTCACCGGTAAGAGCGGTGAAACCGAGATGAGGGCTCTCGGGCAGGTTGACCGAAGTCTCGAAACATTTCTGCCAGTCGTCGGTCTTCTTCGTTTGCAGCTCGAGAAGCAGGCGCGATTTTGACTTGATGTAGGAAAGACGAGCTTTCGTTGGAATCTCGCGGCGACGGAAGTTCTCCTACCCAGCATATCAGTGATCGGGTTCTCGAATGTGCGACACCGGCCTGGTGTGACATACCGAGCACCCAGCCAATTCGTGCGACTCGTTATCGTGATCCAAGTCGTACTGCGTCTTGCCATCACCGATCATAGCCGTCACTCGGGGGAAGGTATAGGTGTGTTTCGAGTTGGCGTATCTGCACAAGTCAGCAAGTCCTAGGGTCTTACAAATGATGAGGAAAGTGGACACTGACGTGTCGAAGAAGATGCCTAGGCCATTGAAGTAGTCTGAGAGTTAGTCGAGGACTTTGCAGGTTGAGCGAGTTGGCGACGACTAATGCTTACCGACACTGCCAAAGACTGGTCCGGGTTTCGCTTTATCTTTGGATATCCAGACTGCGAACCCGTCACCGAATATATGGTTTGCCTTTCCGTCCACCTGGACATATCAGCCGCCATCGTCAAGCTCTCCTAACTCCCCCTCCTCCCGCACCCCCTCCCTCCCCCCGGATATCGCGCTCACCCACCTTGAATTCGAACTCGATCATAAAGTTGGATACGCTGAGTGGCATCCGGCTCCACAACCATCCCGACTCGGACGCCTTATCCTGCGTCAGTCGAACATGTTTGTTGGTGTTCTGCCGATCAGCAAGACGTCCATGAACAAAGACACCCAGACATCAATCGGGCGGTGCACCAAGGTGATAGATGTACGCGCCGGCTGATGGAGCTGCAATAGGTGACTCACGATGATGGCGTTCCCACCAAAGTCCCACCACCGGTTCTGTAGATCACTATCCACGTATGGCGCGACAAGCGAGTGCGTCCTTAGCGGTACCGTCTACCTCGGAATCAGCCAGACCACCCAACATCTTTGACTGAAAGGCGCTCACCTTCTCCACCATGTCCTCTAGCAGCACATCGAATTCCTGAGTGCCCGATGCAGCCAGCGCAAAAGTAGCCAGCGCTAGGACTCCCAGCGCTTTTCGCAACATGGTCGTTATGGTCGTTCGTGCGAGACTCTATGACAAGAAGCGCAAGACATGAGCTTTGTACTTTGTACCCGGCACGAGGTCGCGTTGCATTGTGCACCTCCACTCCGCCGGAAGCAGAATGTCCACCACCATAGCCTGCCAGTTCAGCCGTGTCGAATCTCCATGTGACATCGACACTTGTGGTGCAGGACATGCGAGGTGGGGCAGCGAGTGGAGCGGGCCAGAATGCCAAGTTGACATTGCAGCATGTAAGTTCTCTTCAAAGTCCGCTCAAAAGTCCAAAATCGCTGACGGACCGTAGTTTATGCTTCAATCGCAATTTGTTTCAGCCTATCGTACTGCTATCCGATCGACCCGTCGTGAGCGCATCTCGTCTACCTTCAGAGCAAGACCGTGCTGATCAAAAGCTCTGCCTGATCCGTGTACTCGACGAGAGACGGTCGATCATTTCCGATCTGAGATCGAGAGATTACGTTTCACCACTGATGTTGTGAGTGCTGCCCTCATCGAGACCAAACATATGCTGCTGGCTAATGCTATAGGACGTGCTCAAGACGCAGCTCTCGGCTTTCCAGAAGACAGTCAAGACGTTGGGAGGAACATTTGGTATTGGTGGCTTGGCACCAGAGACCGGCGCAAAACTCGTCGGTCGGAGCGTCTAGCTTTCTCGCTTCGAGAAACTCGCCTCCGAGGTTGAGCGGCAGTCCACCGCAAGACTTCGATGCTGGCTGCGGGCCGGGACACTCGGGCGATTAGACCCGCCGGCATAGGCAACAAATGCGGGGATGTGTCGTGATTTCATGCATTAAACAGTACCCGTGTATGGGACAGATGATAGAATGGGATGCTACAAAGCGCTCCCAATTGGTGTGGTCGAGGGGGATACGGACTGTGAGTATCTATGCAGGGGAATGTGTACATTTTGGCGAGAGACATATCATGTCTTGCCGGTCGACATGCGCGTGCGTGCTCTAGTGGGACGACCGAGATCCGTGTACTGGCCTTTTGACGCCCAACGATGAAGGCGGTGGGAACTTGAGGAACTGAACGTGTCCGTCGTCCGAAACGAAAATGACTTGACTTCTCGTTAAGCGGGATTGAGGCGGTTGGGCCGGTGGTGGCGGGGGTGCCATACCGTATCCAGGCATGGGTGGGCGCATACCGGGGTGAGGAGGGGGTCGGTACCCACCGCCATGATGGGGTTGAGGGAAAGATGGGTTGCCGTAAGGTTGTCCCCCTTGTTGTGGGTTTCGCATTTGTCCTTGAGGATGGCCGTAATTCATCTGTCGACTCGGCTGGACAGGGGCGTTGACGCGTGAGGGAGGGGTGTCGGCGAATAGACATTGGATGTTGGCGGATGGGATAATCTGGACTAGATGACCCGATTCAACGTGATGCACCTCGATGAATGTCGGCTCAAATGCCACGACGTAAGGGTAATGCAGGGCTAGGATCTTAGCATTCCGCCTTCCCCTGCTCACAGACGTCCAGTACTCACCAAACGCTGTTGGCATGCCTTCCCATACGATGGCCCATCGCGGTCTCGCTCTCCACCCATTCTTGTTGACATAAAAGGCGAATTCTGCAGCGTCAGCCCAAGACAACCCTTCCCAGCCGCGAACACTTGTAGACGTACCGTCATAGCACAAGAGGAAGTCCTCCTCGATCCGGTAGATCGCAATCGGCCGCACGTTATCGCGCTTGAGCACAAAGTCCAATTTCTCGTCGGATGGGTCCAGCAGACCCTGCATGTCTAGCGTTTCCAAGTCGACAATTTCAAAACCTTTCGTGCAGCCGACACAGAGCTTCGTCTTGAGGAAATGGATCGACGACGATTCTGTCGGGATGTAGAACTCCTAGATCCCCATGTCAGATCTGGCCTGTCTCAGCTGAAAGTCTGAACTCACCTTGAAGAGCTTGAGAGCTTCGTTGGCACCGTTCAAACGCCTCATGAAGGAGGCCTGAGGTTTCTTGCCCCTGTTTGTCTGATCAATCGCCTCGAATACCTTGATGGTACTGCTCAACGTAGAGCTCTTGACGACGGCAACGAGAACTTTGCCAAGGCAGATACCCGTCTTGAAGAAGGTCGTATGGGAAGCAATCTTCTTACCCCGCTTCAGAGCGGCGGTAGGGTCGTTCGGGTCGAGGCAGTCGAGTGGGAAGCTCGTGACCGTCCGCTCGTGCAGGACGACCAGGAGCTGGAAATCCTCGATCACGTCGACGGCCGTGACGTCGGCCAAAGCGATGACCTTGCATGGCTCGCGCAGTTTCTCGTCGCGAAGATTCGAGAAGTACACGCCTTCGTCGGTACCGTAGATAAGCCGGTTGCCGTTGTCTGTGTATTTGTAAGCAGTGTTCTTGAGACTACCGAGATTTGTCATGACTCACCGTATGGCGAAGTACAATTGATCTTCCTCAAACCTGAGAAGAATCCTTCGGTGATGGTTTCAGGCACAAAGACGCAACTTCTCTCGCGAAGTATTGTCTGCTGCTTGTCGATCTGCTCCAACCACTTTTTCCGGCTCACATACGTGTCGACCCAGAGCTGCATCGAAAATCCCTTCTTGCCGAGGTGAATTACGGTGATGGAGAAACCATGTTTCGATTCCGGTTTAGGAGGGACATGAGCCAAGGCGCCGGTCTTGCCTCCAACGGCGTTGGGGCGTGACATGAGTCTAGCTCGGCCGGCAGATAGCTTGCCGGAGTTGTAACTGTCATCTGGTGTGAGGATGACCAGCAGCTCGAGCGGAACAGGCTATCAAGATCAGCTTCCAGACCGCAAGGGAAGGTCACCGTAAGATACTCACTCTACGGTATACGCGGTACTTTTCCGCCTTGTTGACCCACTTCTGCTTGACGAGGAGCAGTGCGTGGTCAAAGAGGAACCCAATCAAGTCTGCGACTTCCTCCCGACTTCCACCCCGCCGTTTGAGCGGACCTTTGTGCACCAACTCTCGGTTCTTGTCCCGCAGCCGCAGATCCTGTCAAATCAGCTGACGACTCCTTTATCGCGTTTAGGCTTGCCACTCACGATCTTCTCGTTCGCGCGGAACTCGAGCTGCTGATCCAGCTGGGCAAGCTCAAAGATGTTCTCGGATTTCCCGCTCTCGACGTTGACTTTGGTCAGGTATGTCTTGATGATCTTGATAACTTCTGGCAATTCCTTCTTGTCTGCACTGTCGTCGGGTGTGTACTTGAGCACCGCTTCCAGCAGGAGGGGATATCGACCGAGACGAGTAGTCGGTTTTGTCAAGTATCCGTTCAACTCCAATTTGCGCGATTCAGGTTTACGCTCGGTTTCCTGCGGGGTAGTCAGCACAGCCATCCGACCAGGAGAAGAGCAGATGAAGCTGTTGGTCCTACATCGACGAATTTCTGGAAGGCCAGGTTCGCTCCCTTTTCCTTCTCAAATTCGTACTTTCCGAACAATTGGTGGGCACCATACGTCACGAACGGCTCAAAGTGCGCCACTCGCTCGAGGAATAGATCACCGATGTTTTGAACGACAGGTTGCTGCTTTTGGCGCTTTGTCAAGCGCTCAGCTAGCACTTGGTTGACTGCGAGCACTTCGTGAACGTTCCAGAACACTTGGCGGACAAAATCATCTCGCCGATCGGACGGGACGACTTCTTGAGATCGCAGAGGCTTGACCCATGACTGCGCAATCAGTGTGAAGCACACTTACGCTCGCAATCCTACTCACATCGCGCAGATACTCCAGATCCCGAACAAAGTCACGCTCGGTGTAGATCACTTCGTTGATGGCTTCCTGACGTTTCTTTTCCGTGTCGCTGCAGCTATCGAAGATGTCTCTCGGCACAGTCTCGCTCCACAAAGTACCGGTTTCCTGCGATGTCAGCCAAAAGCTTGATGCGTACTCTCAATCGACACGCTTACCTTGACTTCGTGTATACTCTCGTGACTCAGTTTTCGTGTGAGACCTGGCTGCGGTTTCATGTTGAGCCTCTTCATCTGCTCTAATCGCCTAGGACAGTTGATCGAGTAACACAAGCTGTCCCGAGAGCAGGTGGGCGAGTAACAATCGGTCAGAAGTGTGAAGACACCTGTCGGTAAATCGTCTTCCTCTGATTCGAAATCGTCCTCGCCAGCGATACTCGGCAACATGCCCGCCTGGCCCGAGTTCGTCTTGTTGAGCAGACGAGGTGAGGATGCAGGATAAGACAAGTTGGTAGCTGAGGTCGCGGGTGTGTTGGCGGACGAGGCGAAAGACATCGACATGTTGGAGTCTGAACCCACAGCCGACGAGTCCGACATGTATGGGGCATTGGGCGGACGAGAGTTGCTTCGCAGTTTGTTGCTGCTCGTCGAAGCTTGACGAGCGAGGTTGAGGTGCATATGCTCGGATGCCGGGCTGTCGTTGACTCCATTCTCGTTCATATATGGCGCAGCCAATCTTTCCTTGAACTGATACACTTCGTTCGGGTTGTCGCGCAGACGATGATCGTATGTCACGTCGTGGAAGAACTTTTGAGCATCCAGCGCTCGTCCAAGCAACAATGCTAGGTTCCTATCGGGCGTCTTGATGATGTCGGCGATGACGCCGACAGCCATGCGTCCATCGAAAGCGTCCTTATAGGTAATTCCATCCTTGATGACCTCCGAGAGCGAGATGAGCTGCTTGAATGCCTCGGCAACCTTCGAGAGTAAGGCAGGGTAGATATGCGGCATCGCCTGCAGTGTAGCGGCACGGGCATGAGACGAATTGCGTGTCAGTGTTGTGAGGGAACGCTGCGAAGCCTGAGGCGTAGGTAGCGAATACGACGAAGGCGGATTGCGGACGACGGTTCGTGAGCTCGAAGAGGTACTGCCATAGGAGTCCGGATGCACGGCGGCCATGGCTTCCTTCCGAGCGTTTGATGAACCAGAGAACGAGGTTGCCCGATTATCGAAAGATCCCGATGCTCTCGAGTCGTCTGCTTGTGACGAGTCGTATGCGTTAGTCGTTGCTGGAAGCGATATTGTCGACTCCATTGATTTCCTGCTCGACATGCGCCTATGAGCGCTATACGCAAAACCGCCCTCCATCCCAGTCGGAGTAGATGGTGACAAGCCTGGCGAGTCGGGCGTCGGGACATGTGCGTCGATTTGCGAGAGAGGACTGTTTCGATGCTTCAGTACTCCGATCCTGACTGACAGCAACGATACTCACGTCATATACTGCCTGGCACCACTTGAAGTCATAGTGTGCCCGCTCCCAGCTAACGATGAATCCGATGGCGTCCTCCTGTGCGCACCCATGCTGGCCATACTCGAGGTCGATGGCTTGCGTGGCTGATGACTCGCATTTTGGTAGGGTAGCGTGGTAGAGGACGAAGGAGCTGCTGAGAGTTAGCACGATATTCACAACTGAGGGTCCAAACGCTCAAGACTTACCGCTGAAGTCTTGTCCAAATGAGCCAAAGTCACTGATCTCGCCCCTCTTTGGTATCCCCGCTACGTGGTCCAGAGGTCCGCCTCCAGAGCCATCAAAGTTCAACTTGGACATGGAGTTGACGTAGTCTGGTGGAGGTGATACCATACGCTCTCGACCGTCGCCGCCATTCGTTGGTCGCCGTCCGAGAGGAGGGGATTGCGAATGTGAATGCGCGTCTCGGGCAGGGTCATTCTGGGAATGGCCAGGTGCTCGATTGGGAAACACCACTGACGAAGGAGATGAGGCGGGGAAGTAGCCGGTGGAAGCTTGATATGCCTGGGCGGCGGATAATTCACCGATAGGCGGAGGTGCCGCACCGCGACCTGATGGTCTGCGCTCCGTGTGGTGACCGTTGGAGCTGGACGACGAGTCGGTAGGCTGATTACTGGAGAAAGGGACGTGTGGACCACTGGGAAGGCGGGAAGTGCGAGGCATTGGAGGCGATATTGCGTCTGGGTTTGGCGAGTAGTATGATGCGGAAGATGTCGTTGAGTAGGTCGATGGCGCGAGCGATGCCCGGCGTTCCGGGCCCGATGGAGGAGCCTGAGAAGTACTGTCAGTCATCGACTCACGGACGTCAGGAAGATACTCACGGGGTTGGGAAACGGAGCAGGAGCATTGGAATGGCTCGGACCGCCTGGTCCCCTGGCATACGGCTCCGTCATTCCATCGTATGCATTTCGGTGATGCATGGCGGAATCACTTCGCGGTGGTGGTGTAGGTTGATAGCCATGCTGAGGGTACCCCATAGGTGGTCGCGAGGGTGGAGGGAGCGGATTGTAGACCTGACCAGGTGGATAGGAAGGTTGATCCGGGTGTAGATATCCTCCAGATGCCGCTCTGACCGACGGGTGAGGAGCATAGCCATATCCTCCTCCCGGAGGCGGACCAGGTCCCATTGCCGACGGTGCTCCACCTCCCGGCCCATTGGGTAAGTGATGCGCTACCGAAGGACGCCCAAAGATGCTCTCGAACGCCTCATTGCGTGACGTCGCTGACGGTCTGGGCGCAGCCGACGGTTCAGGTCTTGAACGTGGACCACCTGGAGCCATGATATCGTATGCTGTTGAGGTATCGGCAAAGAGGACCGGGTAGTGTATACCGAGGGGCGGAAGCCGGAGCGGCTCAGCGTCGTTGTCCTCACCGATTCACGCCGCCTAATCGGCCTCCGTTCTCTGCGAAGCAGAAAGGGGTGTTTCGGTGTGGAGGCGCGGAGACAAGGGCGAGGTCGTGCTAAAGTCGTGATGTCGTTGTCGTCAAGATGCTTTGAGTGGGGAAAATCATGGGCGATATACGTCAAAAGGTTCCCAGTCCCTCCGATGTATGCCTAACCGCAGTCGATATACAGATCGACAAGCAAGAAAGGGAGGTAAGGATAAGATGAATGAAGGCAATCAAGGCAGTGAGTGACACGCAACGAAAACATAGGCAGCGAAGCGCGTCTGTATTTGAGTGAGGGGAATGAATAAGTATGAAAGCATCTGGCGCGTGTTTCTGCTGATGATGATTTCGTCAAAGTCAAAGAATCCAGTAGTAGCGATAGATACATCACTACAACCCACATCTATATAGCATAGCACCCGGCCGACATAGCCACAGCGGTCGTCCAGGCATCTTCATAGTATCCTGCCCCGGCCGTCACTGGACTCGCATTTCATTTCATCATTGTAGCATGTTTTGAATCATTAGACCCAATCTCGACCGAAAGCCGACGAATTCACCATGTCGTGGGAACCTCGATCGAGCTCTTCTCAGCCATCAAATCGCTGGCGGCCTCCGTCTCCGGTACCGGCTGCTCCACCCCTTGCCGCACCGACACTGAAACGGGAATCATGGCGGCCGACCAGCTCTTGGGCTCCTGTCCATCGTCCAGAACGGCCGACGCCAGCAGAACCACCATCTGCCGAGTCCAGCCAATCCTCGATCCCTCGAGCACCGGCGCAGGACAGACCACCTCCAGAGCACGCATCACCGCCACCCTCTCGTTCTCGTGATCGTCCTTATGACGACGCTGCTGGTTACGATAACCGGGGCTATGGAAGCAAGCGGGACAGAAAGGGAGGGCGTGCAAGTGCAGGAGCTGGTGCTGGTGCTGGAGCAGAAAGGAGCTGGGAGGCATGGAACAACAAGGTCGGAGCTGTAGCTGCCAAACGTCAAGAAGAGGATCGAAGAGGTGGTCTGAGCCGGCGAGACGACTATACAAGTCTGGATCGGAAGCGGGAAATGGAGGATCAAGCGTCGGGACGGAGTTGGTCAGCATGGAAGACCAAAGTCGGAGTGGACGACCGCGACCGGAGAGCACCGGATGCGACGAGTCGTGCTCGTGATAGGGATGAGGGCTGGCGTCCCAAGTGGAGGAGCGATGAGGATCAAGGATGGCGTCCGGGAGGTGGCGGTGGGGCAGACAGGCGTGGCGGCGAGGAACCTAGGACGTGGGCTGCATATCGTGACAAGCAAGATGCGAGGCAGCGCGTAGATGATCGAACGGAATCCCACGGCAATGGAGCATCGGCTCGTCGTAGAGCAGACGAGGGCAGAACCCCGTCGCGCGAGCTTTCCCCGTCCTCGCCACGCAAGCGAAGCCCTTCACCAGCGCGCCGTCGCGTAGATCTTCCACCTGGGCGTGGGGGCAGGCGAGCCAGTCCAGACTATGGCACGGCCAGATCGCGCGTCAGTCCGTCACCACCTGGGCGACGTAAAGCGCGTGATCGAGGAAGTCCAGATTACGGGCTGGGGGCAGAAGGGCGCAATCGAGACCGAGCAGTAGACGGAACTCAGTGGGTTCTACTTTGTTCTTCTGTGGAGCTTTCCACTCACTCTGTCAGTCCTCGTACCGGCTCTCCTCCTTCTCAAACATATCGTGGACGCTCGCCCTCTCCTGCTCGCCAGAGAGACACCTCTCGCAGTCGACCTTCTCGCAGATCCACATCGTCCTCCAGCACCTCCTCCAGCCGCGACTTCTCTGACGATGATCGTCCGCCGGTCCGTCAAGCCTGGCGCCGTGATCGATCACCTCGAGGTATCGACACACCCGAGGATCGGTACAAGCGTCAACGACGAGATTCGCCCGATTACATGCCTTTACCTCGGCCGTCACCTGGTCGAGCAGGTCCTTCAGCTCCTGCCAAAGCTCCATTGCCACCGCAGGACGCTTTGTTCTACAACGGAAGAGGTGACCTACCTCCTCCTCGAGCCGATCTACCGTCTCGCCGGCTCGAAAAAGGGCCCTACCCTGACACTACGGACCGGAGCGCACTGCGAGAAAATGGGCGATACGACCCATACGGAAGGGACGCAAGATCTTCAAACGAGATCTCCAGTCGGGCAAGGCGGGAAAGCCCTGAACACGCAGACAGCGATAGAGCTCGAAGGCCAGAAGATCGAAGCGAATTCTCCGTCGAAGACGCTCAAACAGGCTCAAGTCGACAAAGCCATGAAACTGGCGGGACAGCAGATACGGTTCGTTCCGCCCAGCCCCGTCAACCTGCTTTCATGCCGCCCACTGGTCCGCATGCAGACAGGCGGCCCAACGACGTGCCCGTTGAGATTGGCTTCCCATCGGCTCAGTCGACATCACATGTGATCGTTCCATTACCGCCCGTCAATGGATCTAAGTCACCGGTCAAGATCGACTTTGGTGCAAGTCCCAATAAACCGAGCGCGATTGCTGCCCGCCCGGCAGGCTTGCGTCAGTTCTTCGATGCCGGCTCACCTGGCCGACCCGAACTCACGACCGATTCGCCGAAACAATCTACACCTGCCAACATGCCAGCATCCGCGCGCGACAGTGAGGCGGACATGGATGTCGACACACCCGCTTCCGATCGACAGCTCCATCGCCCAGAGGTCTATCTGAATCAAATAGCCGAGTCGGAGAAACAGTATAGCCAGCACCTCGACACTATCGCCCCATACATCCGATCCGCATTCAAAGAATGGCTTGAGCAGGATCAAACACAATCACTGCCTGCGTTCTTGATTCACTACTTTGGTCGTCAACCGGATCAGCGAGAACTTCACCAGATTGAACAGCTAATCTCGCTTCGACGACAAACGTCGAAGGATCAGGCCGATTTGCGAGACTTGCATGCGCTCGCAAGCAGAGGCCCAACTGCGGAACATCGTGCCGCCGACAAAGATGGGCGGGGACAGCAGAAGTCTCAGGACCCGTCATCGGTGCACGGTATGCGGAACGGTCGAGACGAGCATACGACCGAGCAGGAGCGCCCAGACACCAACGCGGGTCTTGACACATCCACTGATAATGCTGGAACCTCAAGCAGACGACTCCAGCCAGATGAGGCGTACGAGCGTCTGGCTTGCGTTGGAGAAGGAACTTATGGCAAAGTTTACAAGGCACGACGTGTGGATGACGGTGTCTTCGTTGCTCTGAAGCGCATCAGGATGGAGGTGGAGAAGGATGGGTTCCCGGTCACGGCTATGAGGGAGATTAAGCTCCTTCAAAGCTTGAAACACGAGAACGTCATTCGGCTTCATGAGATGATGGTGTCGAAAGGTGAGTTCCCGATCATCTAGCGGTCTCGGTATGCCGCGAGCTCATTGTCAGGTTCGGTTCACATGGTGTTTGATTACATGGAGCATGATCTTACTGGTCTGCTCTCGCACCCGACCATCACTTTCAGTCCTGCGAATCTCAAATCTTTGACTCACCAAATGTTGGCCGGCTTGGGGTACCTCCATCGGTTTGGTATACTGCACCGGGACATGAAGGGTTCCAACATCCTCTTGACCGCTCAAGGTGATCTCAAGCTGGCGGATTTCGGCTTGGCTCGACTATACAACCGGAAGCGACGGGCCGACTATACCAATCGAGTGATCACACTGTGGTATCGGAGTCCAGAGCTGCTATTGGGCGAGACCGCGTATGGTCCAGAAGTCGACATGTGGTCTGCCGGGTGAGTGTGGAATGCCGTCTCCGCCGCTTGGACTTTCCGCTGACATAATCTAAGCTGTATCATGCTGGAGATGTTTTGCACGAAACCAATACTACCAGGCAACGACGAGATCCATCAACTCGAAGTCATCTACGCATTGATGGGGACGCCTCGCGAGGACGATTGGCCAGAAGTGCGAGACTTGCCATGGTACGAGCTGGTCAAGCCGAAAGTCGAGATCCGGTCCAAGTTCCGCGAAGCCTTCGCAAAGTGAGTGCATCGCCCAGTCCCAAGACATCGTGACTGCATCTTGCGCGGCTACAATGCATTCGTCTCTCGTAACGTGACGCCGCTGACAAGGCAGACGACTCTCGCCTGCCGGTCTTGAGTTAGCGGAAGGACTCTTGGCGATGAACCCGGCCAAGAGGCTCTCGGCAAAGAAGGCGCTCGAAATGCCCTACTTTGTTTCCGAAGAACCAAAGATGGAGAAACCAACTCAGTGCGTTACATGACTTCCAAGTCCTCATTGCTGTGTAGCCTTTGCCCTTTCGGGATCGTCTCGCTGACTGGCTGCTAGGTTGGCAGGGATCGGAGAGCACCACGAGATGTCGGCCAAGCAGGAACGTCATCGACGGAAAGCAGAGGGGAGATGACCCCACTCAACCTTGGTCGCAGATGGGGGGATGACGATGATGCCATCTACGATTTCAGGTAATTAACGCCAGACAGTAGTCATGTCATGTCACTACGTCGCTTGTAACTACTTTGTCGGAATGTGGGGTTTTTATCGTACCAAGCAGGGCAAAGCTGTGTCCAGGATGTGGGTGAATATCCCGTCCCTATTCTTCGCCTTCCGCAATCATGACCGCCTACCCCGGAATTGACAAGATCCGTTTGTAGTGCCCCATGGGTAAGACTTCGGATGCAAGAGTGCCCTGTTCTGGTCCGGTGCCACAATGCATGCCAAGACCAACAACAAGCCCTGCGGATGGCGAGACATCCGGACGCATACGTCAGTGCCACGCTCGTCGGTTTCTTGCTTATCCTGCTGATCTGCCCTGATCCACAAACTTGCCCGATTAGATAAGCTTTTAGTCACTGATTTTGGGGTAAGTGACCGCATAGACACCATCTCGAGGCTTGCTGTCGTCTTGCGACCGGCTTGCTTCACCTTGAACGACTTACTCGATGATGCTAGTTGCGGACACCTTCCGAGACGATGTTGGTCCAGGGAGCGAAATGAGCGCATCAAAGCCCCCAAACAGCCTGACGCTAGGACATGGCTCACAAGCCCTTCGGCTGCTGATGTTGAAATTCCCGCTCTGATGGTTCCGATGCGCCTCGTGCGGAAACGGGCGGCATGTGATGACTACCCGTTCAGTATTAGGTTGTGTTCACTAATGTGTCATCGGTCTTGGCTCACCAAGACTTGGTTGATCCGTCTAGATCCCCTTGCTCCGTCATGGCCCCCTCGAGAACGGCAGCGAGTCAGCACGATTACTTGGAAGGCGACCTCGGAACTGGCGATGGGCTTGGTTCTTGGCGAGACTGCAGCGCATCACCGCATTGTCCGTACAGAAGAGGTATAAGAGCCCTCTTACCCTGCTCGATTTCTCTTTCCTCATTCTGTTCTTCATTCGACACTGTCACTCTTCACTCGAACGATCTACCATCACTCCTCACCTACTCAACTCGTAACCACATCTACTCAAGATGAAGTTCGCTGCCGCTTTCGCCCTACTGCCTCTCTTGGGCTCGGCTTACGCTCGACCTGCCTTGACCAACTCTGTCGCTCAGCGAGACGGTGGCTACGACAAGGGTCACCACGATGATGGCAAGGACTACGACCAAAGCAAGGACAAGGCTCACTACCCGGACAACCTTTCGTATTACCCCAACAAGCACTGTGACGTCCGATACCAGAACTTCCTCGACTTGTTGCTCGACGACGTCTGTGCCAAGTTCTACGAAGGTGACAGGAAGCACGATGACCGAAAGTACGGTGACGACAAGAAGCACCGACGAGATGGTAAGGACTATGCTCGAGATGACGGAAAGAAGGATGATGGTCGAGAAGGTCACAAGGAGGTGAAGGAGTGTGACGACCGAGCCGACAAACTCCTCGAGGAAGCTTGCAGGACCTACTACCACTATGACGACGGTAAGAAGGACGACAAGAAGGATGATGGCAAGGGAAAGGACGACGGCAAGGGCAAGGACGATGGTAAGGACTACGGTGGTGACAAGCACGGGGATGACAAGAAGGCGGGAGAGTGGGAGCACAGGGACGACGGCAAGGATGATGATCGACGATACTGAGTAAATCGCCCGTGTCGTACCACGACGGGTCGTCCGTCATTGGAAGAAGTGAGAGAGCGAGATTCCGCAAATATAATGAGCGAGAGGACGGATGTGCAAACGGACACTTTTATAATCAGTAGTGGTGGTCGAAGCGCATGAAGCAGTCGAAGAAAGTTGCTCAACAGCCCCACAGGCAAGGCATCATGAATGCGACCAGAAGCTCGAGTCCCCCGGCGGTCGTCACACTAGCCGACGATGGCACTCATGAGAAATGATGAGCCGGAAAGACTGCTCGTCCATGAATGGCATCTGAGCCCCCCGAACGAACGTCTGCCGGCCGTTGTCAGTCCCTCCACGCTCCGTATCGGCAATTCGAGGAGGGAAAGGCCTCGGCGTTGAGACTTGTTTTTCCGCAACAGGAAGAAGGCAAGCTGAAAGCTGCTCCGTGTTGCGGCGAGCAGAGCCTTTCGCGTCGTACTCAGGTCGTCGCGTGAGTGTCCCGGCGAGGCACTGGACCAGAGCATCTGAAGCGGACCAGGCGGCGCCCGATGTAGCCGGCCGGGCAATGTATGATTTTCGTTCTGCAAGCAACCTCGGTCTCGAGTTCGCAGTCCGATGGAAGCTGTGGTCAGATTCGCGCCCGTCAGCATTTACGGGGCGAGTGGACCCCCGGGCTGGGGCTTTCGTCCTCTCCAACGATGTCTCGCGCCCTGTCTTGACGATGCAGCGACGCCTACCATAGAGCTCCAGAGGGCATGGAGAATGCGGCGCCACGTAATGGACCCCATGATTTTGATGTCAGCCAAGCGCCAGTCAGCTTGCTTCCCGTCTGCCGTTATCCAAGCGCCACGTTTAGTCGAAGGCTTGGCATCGCGCGGGAAACCTAGAGCAATTGTAAATCCGATCGAGTGTTTTGCTCTGTTTTGCTCTGTTGTTCACCCATTTTCTTACCGTACTTACGCAAACGTGTTCGATGCCGAAACGTCAGGATGGACTACTGTGAATATCTCCCCGCCATGAGTGTGCATACTCGGTGGTCACGATCGATGCCATGTTGCCGACCATCACGGTGCTGACTTCGATTTACAATATGCACCGGCGACTGCAGTCCACAATCCAAGGGTGCAAATCGACTAGACCGTACATCGTCAGGTTCCAAACTGTACTCCACGGTGGCTTTATAGATCCTATCACGTCGGCAATCGACCGATCCTGTGTAGGGACCTGCTGACATCGCGTACTTCACTGCCGGGGTTCAGGATTTCTACTCTAGGGAACCAAAATCAGTTAGTAACGTGTTCCCGTATGCACGTATGCGCTGATTCTGCAAACTTACCGCTCTTTCAGACCATTTTGCGAGCAGCAATACCATCGGCGATCACTTGGCGTCATCAGGTTCCCGATCGTTGCCTCGGTACCAAAATGCCGGGCGTGGGCTTCCCCTCGCATCACGCAGGCGTTCATTCCTCTTCGGTCGCCGGTTATCGTCGCGGTCAATCAGTCAATCACCATCATGACGGAAGCGCACGTCCCTAGCTTACTCCGCACACATTTCGTTAACGGGATCAGCCCGCTACAACGAGTCTAGTGTTACGAAGACACGCACACACCAAACGATGTTCCAACCACCTTTGGACGATCTACCAGTCGGTGGCTCTACCTCCGCCGGCGCTTGTCCGTCAACGACGTCTAAGCGGGAGTGATCGCGCCGCTAGAGGGACGCTGACATGCGGATCTTCCGACTTACGATGCCTGATGCGCTAGCACCCCAAATCTTGCTCGGCAAATCGCATCCGCTCGACATGTCTCGATCAGAAAGTCATAAGAAAGTGCTCCCCCAACCGCCTTCTCCATCTCATTCTCATCTCGAATATCATCTTCTTCGATCGACTACACCTTGATCACATACCTACAACAACATGAAATTTAGCATCGCCTTGACCGTTCTTTCGCTCATCGCGTCGACCGTCGCCGCTCCTGCCGCTCTTGCCGGAGCCGACAAGGATCTCGTCGCTCGATCTGGTGCTGAGATCGAAGAGCGAACCTTCTGGAACGACAAAGGTTGTTCGTGGCTGCGAAAGACCCTGTGCGAGAAGCTAGGCAAGAAGTGCAGTGAGTGTGCATCTCATCGTCCAGAAACATATACCGCTGACAGCGGCAGACGACAAATGCGAATGTGTGCCCAAGTACGAGCCACCCAAGCATGAGCCGCCCAAGAACGAGCCGCCCAAGCATGAGCCGCCCAAGAAGGAGCCGCCCAAGCATGAGCCGCCCAAGAACGAGCCGCCCAAGCACGAACCGCCCAAGAACGAGCCGCCCAAGAATGAGCCTCCCAAGCACGAGCCGCCCAAGAACGAGCCGCCCAAGAATGAGCCTCCCAAGCACGAGCCGCCCAAGAACGAGCCGCCCAAGCACGAACCTCCCAAGCACGAGCCGCCCAAGTACGAACCTCCCAAGAAGAACCCATGGGAGGAGAAGAAAGAGAAGTGGGACGAGAAGAAGGAGAAATGGGACGAGAAGCTCCACAAGTGGGTCGACAAGTGGGGTAACAAGCACGACTAGACTGCAAAGTCGATTGCCGCCGCTGCCCATTCCCTTGCTTTTCAGTATAGTTTAGTGATCGTGTGAATTGCTGAAGGTGTAATATCGACGAGGTTCTGAGTAGTTTATAGTGACAATGGCGGAAGTATGTATTGTGTTATGTCTCCATCTCATTCCGGTCGGTTGTATGTCATGACTACGCAGCACCTACTTCTTCGACCGGACTTTGAGAGTTATGCGAGGCGAGACAAGTAGTTGCATTTCGTTGAATGTGAAAGCCCGCCTCTCGTCCATGAGGCCTTGTGTGTGGCTCTCTTGTTAGGCCAGCACGCCAAACAGACGTGGAGACGAGGGCAATCTTTCATTGAGCAACCGACCGTGTTGAAGTAGTGAGGCAGGGTTTTGCCATCCTGCTCAAATTGGTGGCGCGTCGGACGTCGTTGGTCTTCTTGGTGTTGCGTGACGGACCGGAGGCAGGTTTGGCCCGATGCAGCTGGACGAGATCGGTCACCGCATCATGGTCGACGGCGTTGTACCACTGCGAGACGTGGAAGCTACCGGCAAAGCGACGGGAAGTGACTCGAATGTGATACCGGCAAATTGACTCCCAGGTATGGGTGAAGGACTTGTCGACAATCCACTTGCCGTACCAGTGAAGCGCGGTGTGCACCTCTTGGCCTTTGTCGGGCATGCCGCGGATCATGAGATCCATGAGCACCATCCAAGCGTACATGAAATAAGAAGCATCGGGAATGGCGGACATGAACGAAGCGACCTTGTCAACCTTCTTGGCGGCGACCGTGCGGAAGGTGCCTTCCGTGATATTGAACTGGAATGACCAGTCGGCGGACAGCGTGTCGGTGTAACCGGGAAGGGCAAACGGAGATGTCGGGTCGATAAGAAGGGGAAGCGACTCCGGCGGAAGAGAGCCAGCCATAGCTTGGTCCCTCACCCTGGCGTCGAGATACGCATAGCGTACCGAGATGGGCTCGCACGTGCCGATAGGACCACGGACGCGCGGCTTGCCCTCGTCCTCCTCCTTCGCCTCCTCGATAGAAGGCAGATCCTTCTTCGACCCCTTCCTCGCAGCCCGTAGTTCCTCGAGGATCGCATTGATCTTGTCCGACATCGAATCGAGACGCCGATTCTGCTCCTCGAAGAAACGGCGAGTACCTTCCTGCATCCTCTCAAAGGGATCGACCTCTGACCGGGCGGACTCAGGGCGAGTGGTATTGCGTGTGTTAATGACCATAGTAACTAGCGGGCGAGAAGGGCACAGGGGGAAATGACCGGTTGATGACAGGCACCGGCGTTGCGCGTGCCGGACAGGAGCGGAGTTGACCTGAAACGCGAAGGTGTTGGCGATCTCCTTTCAACTTGCTGACAGTTCACCGACGGGCGAAAAGAGCGTGATGAAAACTTCTCCAACCCTCTTCGGCGCGAAGATTGACCTGGGCAAGAATCAGCAACTCTTGACGACACGAAGAGAAGTGTAGACAAACGAGCGGGGCTCGGGCTAGGCTCGTCTCACAGCCAGTATACTCACAATGGATATCTGTCCCCTGTCGTCGGTAGCTTCCGGCGAGGTGGACTCAAACCCGTGGAGTCGAATACGGGCGGTCGTATTGAAATGGCGAAAGCGGGTGGCAAAAACGCTGGGGCGTGAAGGTGTGCGGCGTATCGGCTTGTCGTGGTCGATTGCTGGGTTCTGCCACGATCGATAGGTGTCGAGAGGCGATTTTGACGTCAAGATCGAAGAGAAACCATTAGAGACGATGCACGATAATAGAAAGGATGTGTGAGTGATAGTGATTACGCTCAGGTGCATTCAGTCCTTACGTAAATGTCCAACTTTGATGAGCCTCCGAGATGCCATCATCTAGGCGGAATCCGTCTCACTGTTTCGAGTATTTCAGATCGTTGAAGTGTCGAACCACAGATGGAGGGTGTCGTCTACGCGGCACAGCGAACGTGGCAAACTCGCGCCGCGACGGTTATCCCAAGACAAGGGAAAAGGTATACAAATGTACCGCAAGAACACCCGGGACGTGCTAGAAGACTGTCAGAGACCCACCGTCTCTAGGTAACTATAGCCTTGCTGGGAGCTGATAGGAGCCGTGCGAGTATCTTGTTATGGTGACAACAATATACATTCTTCAAAGAAGTTCTCAGAATGAGGCAGCTCTATGATATATGTACGCGGAAGTCTGCTAGGGTAGCCGGTCAGGGATCAGGGTCCATGACAAAGACGCCCACAACTCGTCTCATAGTTGCAGCTCGGCGCGATGTGTAAACTTGTCTGCCACTGCTCCTGTACATGATCTTGTGTGAACGTGAAGGTGATGAGCCCGGTATCATCAGAGTATCTTGCAGGATTTTCTCTGTGACCGAGACTGACTGAGCCTCGTCACTGTGTTCCCTTCTTCGTCTACGTCACTATGCTATCCTTTGCCCCGACCAGGGAGACTCTGACTTGTTGCAGCCTGTGCTACCTTCTCAGGCCAGGAGCTGAGACAGTGTATGGGGACTGGGAAAAGATCTCGTAAGATTCAGTGGGTCTGCCGAGTCATACAGTAGGTGGTCGCTTCACCCCCATATCTAGCCTCCTTTCCCTCAATCATACACCCGCCGACTCCCTCACAGTCTCACTTGATCTGCTCCCTCGGCGTTGCCCCACTCCTGACCTGATCACGCTGACCCCATCTCGGGAAAAGGCACTGTGTTCGAACATGTGCTTCCCCGCTAAGCTGTGTCTAGATTCATATACAGCTGAAGATTCATCATGACGCATGGGCTCCGTTTGCCTTCTGTATGACATCCTTTCCCGTGCGGGGGACACTCTGACAAGTGTCAGTCTGGCCTCCTTTCACTGTCGCCTACTCGAGCAGGGAGTATCCAAGGGGCAACGCTTGCGTCTGGCCCACATAAGTCTGGACAGGTCACATACTGCTCGTCCAGTCTCGCCTGATTCCCGCATCCCTCCGCGCTCTTCATTGTCCATCACAGTTTCTCACATCCCTCAGACATACGTCACTCCACATCATCACGTACAGTATGTCCTGTTACAACGATTCACAGCAGCCCCGATTAACTCCCGATCTTTTGTCGAGTGTGCTCCATGACACCGCTCGCAGCGGATTGAACATCCTAGGGGACGCCGCTGCTCGGCGAGTATCACAGGCCCGATACGAGCTCAGGGGCGGACCCAATGACCCCTACTCTTCCAACCATTCGGCTTTCGAGAACACCAACAGCACCTCGTATCATTGGCCTGCACCAGTCAGTGAATATCGGCCACCTCTTCCGCCGAGGCACGGAGCTCCAACTGGGTCGTCTATTTCTCCTTCGGCGCCGCCACAAGCTCACATACAGTACTCCGCCCGCAGAGCAACAATGCTGGCGATCATTCTAGCTACGATCCCCACTTCGGTCCCCCACCTGACTATACTACAGCATCGTGATTTACCCCACCTCTCCCGTCTTCGTCGAGCCAGCCGGCCACCGCGTATGTCGGTGGCGGATCGGAGCGACCGGTCGAATCCAGCGACGCGACCAATACAAGCTGGAAGTCAGGCCTCCACTCGGGTCAGTCGCGTTTCGGTTCAGCCAGACCGGGGGACAGCAGCCAAGCGACGAATCCACGAGAAGAAGTCTCTGCACAGTCGCAGAAACCCTTACGACCTCATCACGGCATGGTTTATGAACCTCCCATCCCCGCGGCATGTTTTATGAACCTCCCATCCCCGAAACGACCGAGGACGATCGAGGGCGACGAGTGGAGAGAGCGCGCAACGTGAGCGCCCTCGAATCTGGGCGTAGGAGATCGCGAGAAGGACTTGAAGATGTCGGTGAAATTGCGAGTTGTTCCGATAAGTGCGTTTCGTTCTGGGAAGCTACATGGAATGGTTTCGGAGATTGCTTCGGCGGGTTTCTCAAGGGGTGCGCCGATTGCAAATGTGGTGATTGCAGTGGTTGTCGCTGCAATTGTAATGCGTGTACTGGTTGATGGTCGTGTCTGCTCGAAAACCCCTCACGTTTCTCGCCTCCCTTGCTTGCTAGAGTGTATCTTGGTCTTCAAGGTCGTGGAGTCAGCATGTATGTAACTCCGCTGGCGTTCGACGATCCCGACCCGCGCCTTCTCATCAGCGCTTGCCATCATCTTTCAGACGTCAGACGAGCATATAGGCTCCAACTTGCAGGCGGAGCGAAGCCAGAGCGAGGCGCAGGGAATCGGGTGCGATTGGCGACTTCGCAGAAGACATGTGTGATCGCATGAAGGCGAAATCTCTGTTGCGAAAGGAAGTCCGATCGCTGCGTGTATCAGATGAAGGAGAAGACACAAACTTCCATCCATCGGATCTCCGCTTTTCACAGGGGTTCAAAATAGACGATGTCGCATCTGAGTCAGACGTTACTTTCCAGCAATGAGCGATCAGTACGAGATGAGCACGACTATCAAAGCGGGATCATCAGCGTCGACAGCGCCAACGGACCCAACTCGCAAGCCCAGCGAGGAGAGCACCGTCGGTCCTGGCAATACGTCGAGATTGAAGTCGTTTTTGGGTCTAGGATCATCGAAGAAAAGCGACAAGCCCGAATCGAATCGGAAGGACCCGTGGGGGATGAGAAGCGGACCGGCAAGTCTTCCAGATGGCTACCGGCCTGGAGATGTTTACACCAATTCGGATGCCTTTCTGGCCAAACATCGAGGCGGGCTCACCAAGCCCGCGACCAAACCTCCGGGTGGGCTGAGGTCAGGTGCGGAGGGGCAATGATCAGCGCGTAGATTTGAGTGGAGTCACTGAATGATGGACAATGTGCATGTACCTACAGTTGAAGAGTAGAGCTCTCCACTGACGTTCGTCGCTAGCATACTTGAGCGACGGCGATCGCTGTCTCACCGTCCCGACGCTCAGCCACGCCCTTTTCAGTGACCACACAGCCTATATTCGTCAGCCGACTCTGCGCTGTTCATCATTTCCACAAGACTGACTGATGAGCTCCGCTGGAGTGACGTCGAAACTGGGGTTATAAACCCCTTGCCAGACTTCCGACCCTTCTCCAACTCCTTCGGGCGTGATCCGCACAGTATCCAATTTATCCGTCTCGACATTCCTCCCTCTGACCATCGTAGCTTCGACCGCTGGGCGATGTTCGATGTGAATGCTATACAGATCAGTCTGGCTCTACAGACCCTCGAAGGGACGGGAGGGGCACTTACTCGGCCCCCGTGGCGAGAGAGAGGTCGACCGTGGTCACTGGCGCTACGACCATGAATGGCACATTGTGCCTCTGTGCCAGTACTGCGGCCTGATATGTTCCGATCTACAACTTCAGCTCAGTGAAGTCCTGAGAGGCGGGTGAGGCAGACCTTGTTGGCTGTATCGCCGTTCTTGACTATACGATCCGCCCCAACGATGACTCCGTCGATATCGTGATGCTGCATAAGCGAGCCAAGCATGGTATCGCCTGCTCGTCAGTTCACTCGGCCAACTGCAAGCAGCGCCTGTTTCGACTCACAGATCATGGTAGCTGGTACTTGAAGTGTTGTCAGTTCCAACGAGGTGAGTCTCGATCCCTGGTGGTAAGGCGTAGTCTGAGCGTAGAAAGCCCTGTCGAGATGGTCGGCCTCGTACAGCGCCGTGATGACGCCAATAGCCGTTCCGTAACCCTAAGTTCATCAGTCAGTCTCTCATACCATCATCGATCAGAAACCGCCCAACTCACAGAAGTAGCCAGCGAACCGGTATTGCACACCGTGATAACCTTCAATCCCTTCTTGCCCCCTCCTCGTTTCTGCCATAACCACTCCGCACCCTTCCTACCCATCTCCATACACCTAGCCAAATCCTCTCCATGAACAGCTTTACAGGTCTCCCTAACGTTCTCCTTCACTTCGTCACCTCCCGACCCGGCCTTTTCGCCCTCAACGAGAATTTGTCGGATACGGTTCAGCGCTTCGGATAGGTTGACAGCTGTAGGTCTAGAGGACTGGAGGTGGTCCAGTACGGGATGGAGGTGTTGCGAGAGCTCGGAGGCGGAGGAGAAAGAACGAGAGGCGAGGTGGGTTCGTAAGCTCAAGGCTGCGAGGGAAGCGATAGCTGGCGCGCCTCGAATCTGAGCAGGTCAGCTCATTACTCAGTACACGAGCCCCGCAGCGTGCGCGACCAGAACTCACTTTCATTGATTTGATAGCATCGTAAGCCTCGTCTGGGGTCTCGATAGGGATCCACTTGACTTCATGACTGGGATATATCAGCTGAACCACCTCGGATGTCGAATATTGACGAGAGGCCGAAGGAGACGAACGGTAAGAGCAGTTGATCCACGATCTCGACCTTGTCCGACGAGTCGAGCCTGATGGACGTCATCATGTCGGGTAGGGGCTTCTTGCCGGAGGGTGCTTGGTCAACCATATTGCCCGTAGTGATGTATATAAGATAATGTCAAGTGTTGATATACGAGACCTCAAACGTGCTTTCATTTCCGACTTTTTGGGTGGAGGCAGCGGGGCTCGTTGGTCACAACGTCGTCTCTCCATCCCTCTCGATTTTGCAGATCGTGTGCATGTGGGGGTATATATGACAATGTCCAAATGGTCTGAAATCGATACAGAATACGTCATTGTCGTCAGGTCCTCCTCCCCCTCCTCAAGGTCCGTCGCTCCGCGCCCGACGCCACGCTCCTCTCAGTCTCTCGCCCTCTCGCCATGTCGTAGCTATCGCACACCGCCTGAATGTCTGGTCTATGATATCCGGGTAAACCGGAAGATAAAATGATGTCGTTAAAATGCCTCGTCGTTCCCTCTGCCCCGCGTTGTCATCTCGATCCTACAGCAAGCTGAGCCCGAGGGAGGCGACGCCGACTAATCCGACACCAAGAGCACCAGCGGCGAGTGTGTCGGACCCAAGGGACAACCTCGATGGCGCACCAGAACGCTTGAAGATGTTGAGCTCCTGGGTGAATGATCGCTTTCGTGTTTGTATCGTTTGACCCGAAGCCTAGACCAGTCAATTTATGTGATCCCGAACCGGTATCACGGTCGGACTCACGTTGACACCAGTCAGGACCTGTGTTGGCAGCATGTTAGGAGGTCGAGCGATAAGGTCCATCTAAGCATGGTCAGCTGATTGCTGTGCGGCCGATCTACAGGATACTCACGTAGGGCAGCTTGGCGCCATCGAATCGGTTGAGCCTCAGCTGGTAGTTGCCAGTGGTGTAGTCGATCACGATACCCCAGTCGGCGTAGTGAGTCCACTGATCGTAGTAGGTGATGACGTTGGTGACGGCCGCACAGGGGTTCTGAACTTGTATTCTTCCGTCGGCAGGGAAGGGGTAGAGAGAGATGGATCCGTTGTTGTTTAGACGGTACGTGCCGTGCTGCCACCAGATGATGGCCTGGATACACGATGGGTTGGATGCGTTGGATTCGTAGCGGTACGATGCTTCCTCGAAGTAGCCGTCATTCGTGCTGAAACGCAAGTTAGCAGATGGCACAAAGCAGTGAGGGGTATAACACGAAAGGAGGCTTACAATGAAACCGACATGCCGGTGTTCCGAGGATAGTCAAACTTCATCTCTGCGGGGGTGCAGAATGTCTGCATAGTGTTAGCGGACCGATCACTCGCGGCTGCACGGGACACGACAGTGACAGCAAGGTGTACGTATCGAGATCACTCACTCCTCCGGTCGAGACAGCCGCATTGGATGACCAGGTTCCTTCCAGATCCGTGACATTGTTGGCGGCCGTTAGGTCTCCTTGCGATAGAACCGGCGTTGATGCTAATAGAGCCGTGACGGCGTACGAGAGGAGAGACAGCATGGTGAAGCGGTAGGAGGGGATGGTTGAAGGTGTTGATATGAGAGCGTTCAACGATATACAGCGAGCTCGAAAGGGTGACGAGCTAGACGAGATCCAAGCTGTGTGCGATTAGGTGAGACGAGGGCGGGGATGTTATACAAGGACGGGTATGGATCGATCGACTCTGTGTTGCTTGATGCTTGTTGCTTGCTGAACTGAGTGAATCTTTGTTTTAGAGAATGGTGGTGGTCGAGGTGATTCAGGGGTGGCGTGACACGTCCCCGTTGTAAAACCCTGGCGTGTATTATTGACACCGCTTTGACCTTCGCGCGCTGAAGGCTTCTCTACTTCGGCGATGTCGGTGTAGAAGGATGGCCTTTGAGTGGTGAAGATGATGATGAGATCGACGATGAACAGGTCGGTGGGGATGAAGGAGTGACGATAGCTAGGATGAGGAGTAGGTAATAAAGTTTGGTTGGTAGTAGTAGTAGTAACAAGAACTGCACAGCAACGTACTATTTGCTCTTGGCGCACGTAGCGAGTAACCACAGACAAAGGGGGAAGAAAACGGAATCAAATCTGTTACCTACTCTCATTCAAAACACGAGGGGTTGGGGGGGAATAAGGGGGATCTTCCACCGTGCTGGCACAAAAGAAGCGCTAGACTAGATTGTATCTGTGGCGCGTATATTCCCGAGTGTGGCACTGTCTGCTACGTCACTGGGGTATACTCTACATCAACATTACACAGATCTATTTATCGTATCGCTACAACAAAGTCCATCCACCTACCACCACAAGGGCTAATGCAAGTACGACTCCACCTGACCATGCTGTGTTCAACCCCACAGCTGCCATCGCCCCACTGTCCGATGCCGTGCCGTTACCGCTGTTGTTTCCTGCACCAGCTACCCCGCCAGTTGGCGAGACCGATCCATTCCCAGCAGCGCCCGTCGCGAGTCCTGAGCCATTGGCCGTGCCGGACATACCGTTGTAAGGGTGTGATCCAGTACCGGAGGCTGATGAGTTACCCGCTCCTCCTGTCGCACCGGAACCGGTCGGTTTGGCGCCACCACCAGCCGAAGTGTAGGTCGTGAAACAGCATTGATCGCCTTTCGTCACGGTCGGTCCGGCGGACGCCATCGATGCCGCCGAGTCTTCAGCGTCACCTCCGCCGATCTTGCCGTCGAAGCCGTTACTCGATTCGCGACCGGTAGGTGGATTTGTACCAGAGGTACTGCTCGATCCCGATGCCCCTCCGGCGGGGGCACCTGAAGCTGAACCTACACCTGCTCCCGCGCCGCTCGTTTCTCCTCCGCCGGCGGCTCCCTCGGCTTCCTCTGCTTGTCTTGCCTGCAGCAGATCTCCACCGCCTGTCGAAGCGACCGAAGTCGTTTGAGCACCATCGGCGACAGCTAACGATCCTCCGTTCGACGTCATTGGACCCATCCCAACCTCGATCGTACCGGTCGATACCGCGCCAGAAGCACCAGATCCACTCCCACTCCCGCTTCCGCTTCCGCTACCGGTCGGTTCTGCAGTCGCCGGTCCTGATCCTGAGCCTGATCCGCTGGCAGCGCCAGTAGCCCCGCCAGCACACGGCATGCAAGTTTCGACGGGGACCATCGAGTCACCTCCTGCAGCGCCGGATGCACCAGAAGCACCCGATGCACCGGAAGCACCAGATGCGCCGGTAGCTCCGCTTGCTCCAGCACCGCCACCCGATCTGGACGAAGCAGAGCTGACGCCTTCGCTGCCGCTGCTCGAGCCCGAAGCTGAATCAGTCGGGGCTGCCGCGGCTGCGCCACCGCCCGGTGCGCCAGTCCCTGCTTGACAGTTCGATACGGCTGGCGCTACGGGTGTAGGCGTAGGTTCCTCTCCCTATCGACGTTAGCCGTGTGCCCAAGTGGACCTTGAGCTTGGAACATACCGGAGTGAACGTCTTTCCGTCTTGTACACCGGGGATCTCGCCGTCTTCTCCTTCACAATTTTGGAAAACATCCGGCCATCCCACTCCGTTCGAAGTGATGAACCAACATCCCATCGTATCATACTGCGTCGGACAGTACCTGGCCGTGAGTCAGTCCTGGCTCTCTTTGAACAGCGTTTGAGGGGGGACATACTGCGGGTCTCCCGTACATGCTCTGACGCAAAACGTGTCGGCCCCAATGACAGTCTGACACGCGATCAGTCTAGCTCTCTATCCGACTTCGAACGACAACTCACGACCCAGCTAGAAGCGGGTTGACTGTCGCCTACGAATAGTTGTGCACCCTGAGGCGTATGCTCAGACGAATCGAGTTGTCCTCCGAGGTCTGTAGCGGCTAGGTTGAGTTTGGTAAAGTCGCCCCTACGACCGATGAGCTTTATCACCCAACGCGAGCAGTGGGAAAGGGTGACTTACGTGCCGGATACTTGAACGTAATTTGGAGTTTTGACATAAGTGACACCCGACAGCGTACCCTCAGGGATGACCTGAGCGCCATGATCCTATGCACAGACATCAGCCTCATGCCGAAGCACAGCGGAGGAAGTAGGAGGACTCACACCCGTGGTACACCAGCTAACGACGTCTTGACCGACACTAGCGATCTCTTTCCCTTGTTCTCGAGGACCGTAGACGCAGAAATCTTCATGACTGATGAGGTAGAGGTTGTTGCTGCCCCCTCCGTCGCCCCCTCCTCCTCCGCCTTGGCCTTGGTCTTCACCTCCATCACCTCCCCCTGGACCTTCTGGTGCATCGCCTTCACCACCGCTTCCCCCCTCAATCTCAGGTCCGCCTTCGCCTTGCTCAGGTCCGCCTTCCTGCGCTCCTCAGCTCTGCACACGGAGGGTTCGATAGGAACTTACCTCTGCACCACCCTCTTCTCCCGTCGGTCCACCCGATCCTTCCTCGCTTGCATCCCCTCCTGCCACTGGACCGCCCGCCTCCGCCTCCGCTCCCGCCCCGGGCTCTGGACCCTCTTGTCTCCTGCTCAGACTTGGGCGGCCACGGGACCTCATAGATTGTCTGACATATTGCGCCTGTACCGCCGAGGCCAGTAAGAGCAATATCGCCGTCGCCTGTCCTGAACGCATCGTGTCTGAGGAGTAAGGGTAAAATATGGGTAGAGTGGGTTCTTGAAGTAGGTAATCGTTGTTCGTTATTGTAGTGTCAAGTGTAGGTGAGTTCGTGTAGAGTCAATTGGTAGTAGTGCTCTCAGCTTGGTGAATAGACAAAGAGAAGAGATCATACGGCCCAATGCCCATCACCTAGATGGGGGAGAGGAGCAATGGATGGACGATGAAACGTCCATCTCACCTTGCGGTCCTTTCACGACGTCACCTCATTTCAGGAGAGTGATCGGCTATTGGAACAAAGGATGTAGTGGTAGAAGGGGGCATCATTGGTTTGTCTTCCCGGCGGATCGGGTGATCGTGAAGCTGAATGACCGAGGTGTTGAAGGACTCTCGGGGCAGCTGGGTGAAGAAGGGATTCGGCGTGATCGTGAAAACTGATTGAAGGTGAGGGTAATGGAATTTGCTTCGTCGGATTGAGGTCGAATGCTCCTTGTCGAGATGACACCTGGTGAAATGAGTCGTTACCGTCAGCCAGTGAGATCAGCCTTTGAACTTTGAGCGACTGGAATATCAAGTGGCGCTCCATCTCTCATCAGGCTATCGCCTGAAAGCCCTCCCAATCCCCATCAACCCCAATCTATTCCCTCCCCCACCTCCGCCTCCGCCCTGTTGACCTCTCCGCCCAGAGTTACCCTGCGGTAATCGGTCTTTCCATCTCCCACCGCCCGTCGGACCACGGCTCAACTTCCTTCCCATCCCTTGCGGTTGAGGTCCATACCCGTTTGTCAGGCCGTACGCCCTTCGTCCGGATGGATTACCCAGCCTTCCTACCCAATCACGGACCACTCCTCTGCCATAACCTTGTTGACCCTGCTGCTGTGGTTGGGTGTTTGTCCGATTCAAAAACCTTCCCTGCGCTTGAGCTTGAGCTCTGGCGTTCCGCCTATCGATCTTTTCTCGCCTTCGAGCTTCTTTATACCGATCTCTAGCGTCGTAAGCCGTAATTTGGCGCGGTTGGTTCGTACTCCACATTCCGGCTTGTTGACGTTGGCGTTGCTGACGGTTGGCGGTAGTGAACATTCGATCAAACATCCCTCCTTGTCGGGGTAGGAATGCCGAGCGCCGAGGTTGTCTATCGAGCATATCGAGGTGATCCGCGTAATCGTTTCGATCTCGACGCGAGGCGTACGGGTTCCCATTGCCATTTGCCTGACCATTGAAGAACCCTCCTCGGTCTTGTCCTTGTCGGCGGAAGAACGGTTGAGTGAGGGTGTACTCCCTCTTCCCCCCTCCTCCAAACAGACCGCCAGCAACGGTCCCTGGTGCTTGTGATCGCGGAGGAGGTGCTCGACCGGGAGTCACTCCTCTCATCCATTTCCCAATCTTGTCATTCCCGCCTACACGTTGAGGTTGTCGACCATATACCTCATCGTGATCTTCGTCCATACCGTAACCCACACCGCCATTCGTCCGACCGTTTTGTCGGCCATTGAACATCCGTTTCCAGATCGGTTGTTGAGGTCGGCCATATGCACTTTCTCCAGCACCGCCAAAGCCGACGCGGTTGGGCGATTGAGTCATACCTGCGGGATGGAGTGATTGAGCCGAAAATGGATGGAGCATGTTGGACTGCATACCCATTGGCCCCATCATACCCGGTAACATACGAGGTGGGGCTGGCGGCGTACCGCCCCCTGAAGGCGGATCAATACTTTCCATCGAAGGTGGCCGACGCGATCCCTGAGCTTGCGGAGGCTGGATCTGGACGTGAGGGGGTACGAGCTGCGGATGTGAAGCCCAAGGATGCGGTTGGGGATAAGCGAACGGGTGATTGACCTGAAATGCAGGGATAGCAGGTGTAGGAATCGGAGTAGGTCGATGAGCCGGAACTGTAGCGTGAGGCCGGTAAGGGTCTATCGTGGGATAGATGCGTTGTGGATGGTCGAGATTGATTGGCGATCGAACGGGTGAATGGCGTTGAGGACCGGGATCATGCAAGATAGGACGTGGCGATGGTGAAGGTCGACGACGTGGTGGACTGATTTGGTCAGGCGTGTCGGTCGATGACATCGGATCAGGCATGATCGGCGGTCGACGGAGTCCAGATGGCACACGCTTAGGCTTGGGCGGTACGGGCGGAGGAGGCGTTTCTGAAGGTGTCTGCGTGCGGTCCGTACGACTTCTACCGTGATCCCGGAACCAGGCGAGTGAGACTCTCAATCGTCCTCGCGCTCCATTTGGAACCTCGAAAGATACTCGATCGTCGTCTTCGCGGATTCGATCTACCCTATGTCCCTTAGGCGATCGGCGAGTGGTGTTCACAGTTGGATGAGGCGAGAGAAGACTGCTGTCTTGCGTTTGCGAGGTGAATGATAGATCGACGTGGGGCGAAGCAGGTGCAGGCATGGGCGCAGCACCCTGTCGGATGCCACTCGAAAGCATAGGCTCGTGCACGATTGGGGGCGGGGCGGGGTGATCGGCCACAGGCGGGGCCAACATCAGCGGAGGTGAAGGTACGATAGGTACAGGCTGGACCACCGGTATTGGCGCCGGTACAGCTGGCGGTGCAGGCTGGAAGAGCGGCACCGGAGCAGGAATAAGATCCGGAGCTCCCGATGGTAAGGCTTCAGGCGCCGTGGGATTTGTCTTGCCCTTCCTCTTGCTTGCCTGACTGCCGACCAATCGAGCAGGATCCACCTCCTCTTGCTTATCCTTCGCCCGAATGCTCGTCATGGTAGGTACCTTCCCATCTCCGTTACTCTTGCCCGGTGCAGGTCCACTACCAGAAGTCTGGCTCTTGGTAGCACTAGCACTGGACTTGCTCTCGGGTAAAGGGTATGTAGCAGGTTCGAATCTCGTCCTCAAGTCCGTCATGGACGGGTCCCTGGATCTGCGACCTAGAGCGAGCGTCTTAGCCAGATTGTCCGTTGAGTTCATGGGTGTGAGTGCCGGACGGCGAAGGGCAGTGACTTGGCGATGAGGTGCGGGCTGGAGCGGGACGACGGCGATTGGTTCCAGTGGGCGTGGCGGATCCGAAGGGCGAGTAACGGTGATGGCTGGCGATCCGAGGTCCAAGCCAAGAGCAGATACCTCTTGTGGGCCTGTTGTCGGGGGCATGGCGGATGGTAGTCTGGCGTTATTCGGTACAGTCGCCGATCTGCCCAGCTGACCCGCAGACCCTAGAGATCGCTGAGGCGGTTCCTGTGTTCCCGGAGATGGTCTCACTGTTTTTGACGAGGAGTTCGAGCCGGCTTGTCGAACTTCTGGCGCCGGATTCGCTAGTTCCTCATTAGCGCCTCCTCGCTCGACCCGAGACTGCCAGATCAGCACCGTCTCCTCATCATTCGATCGACTACTTGTGCTTACTGCCTTGTGTACCGTCCCGTTCGACTTGTCCCCTCTAACCGGTCTCATAGCCTGACTATCGCTGACCACCCGTTTCATTCCGCCATTCGGACTCGGACCTCGGCTATTGCCGAGCAAACTACCCAATCGCCCACTTGTCAAACCACTACTGATCGAAGACTGGCTTTTCGCTTGCTTGAGTTCAGCTACTTGTGGCGGTTTGGCCTTTTCAGTCTGAGCGAGCATGTCGAGTGGTAAAGTGAGTGCCGAGTTGAGGTACGCCTCTCGAATGGCGAATGGCGAGTTCTTGCCCCCTGCTTTGCCATCGGATTCGGGCGAAGTGACTAGTGGAGAGCCGGCTGGCAGGATCTGAGTAGGTGAATGAGCCGGTTGTGCCGTCGGTGGTCGAGCTAGGTGAGGCGTAGGTTTGGACCGGGAAGACGAATGAACGAGTGGCGGACGTTGAGCCTGAGGTGCCGGAGAAGGGACGTTGGGGGTGGTCCGTTGACCGGTGGGATCGTATCGCTGGCTCGGATTGATAGGACGAGTTTTGTGCTTGAGGCCAGTGTCGTCCGCTCCCGGTCGAGCGTTACGATGTTGACTGTTCTGTCGATATGGCCATTCCGACGGACCGCCATCACCATCCCCCTGCGCTCTACGACTATGATGTGAACCCATCGCCCTGATCGGATCCACCCTATCCCTCTTGTCCGGTACGATTGTACTATCCCTCAACTCCCTGTCCACCCTCACTGTCGTCGGTATCGTGCCTATATCCGTCTGCCCCTCGTCCAATCCTGTACCCGAATCACTCCAATTAGCACTCCCCACCCCGACACTGGGGTGATGACTTCCGATAGAGCCCAAGTGGCGAACGGGTGGTTCGGGATTATCACTCCGCCAATCTCGAATTCTGGCCCATTTGTACCGATGATTCGAGAGCGACGAAGGCGATGGCGAATACGCAGTGTACGAAATCTCGGTTTCACCTTGACTGTGATTTTGGCGGACTGGCGGTCGTTGGGGTTGAGGCAGATTAGCTGCGTGTAGGTGAGGTGCAGGTGGCGGGATACGAGGTATCATCCCGGCTTGATACTGAACATTCATGAGTGACTAGTAACCTGCTGCACAACAGAGAAACAGGTAGATACTCACTAGATGGGGATCCAGTCACTGCGAGAGAAAGTTTGCAGCTTCGCGCCGACACGACGACACGAGGTCTGCGGAGCGGCTCTACCGGATCTTTCGCCGTGTTCGATTTAGAGATGCCTTTCAGGCGACCTCTTGACTGGGTCAAGCGAGGAGTACCAAGTGGGGAAGAAACGCAGGAAAGAAGCTGAAGTCGTGTTCGTTCTCGTGTTATCTTAGCTTCGTTAGGTGTGTGATGCCGGCGTTTGGTCGGTTTCAGGCAATGGCGCATACGACGCATATATGTGGTGGGTCGTGGGCTACATGTTCTGCAAGGGCGCTATTGACTGTCAAACGTCACCCTCGTATCGATGACTAGTATGGACTCACAGTCTATTGTGCCAAAGAAGACAAGAAGCAACCTTCTTCGTCGGAGATCATCGCTCGTTGACACACACAGACACACACACGGCGCGTGAAGCGCCTTTTGTTGATCGTCACTCAACGCTGGATTTTCGCGAGAAGATAAATGCTCGATTTCGACCGACGTCGATGTATGAGGCGGAAGGGAGCTTCATCACTCGATACAGACCCACGTCGATGCACAGCCCGCCCAGATCCCTCTCACTCGACCTGGCGGTAGTGGTACCCGTTCGAGGCGAGGTCGGTCCTTCTGATCCCCCAATGCCAGATTACCATGCTCGTTCCAACCTCCCGTCCATAGTTCTTGTTCCTCTCCGCGCCTAAGCAGGACCAGCAGGTGCTCCGACCCTGCGACTAGCTTCTCCACTTTCCAATCCTCTGGTATACTTATCCTGCCCAGTCCGTCCGTCTCATGCAAGAGTTGACAATGAGTGTTGGCACCTTGCGACAACACCTCACCGGACCGAGTCAGGAAGTATGAGCCACCCCATGAGGCCGTGATGGCCTCGATATCGGTGAGGTCCTTCGTGCCCGTGGTTTGGCCTTTGGCGTCGGATCCCCAAGCGAATACGCGGCCGGACGACATGAGGGCGAGAGTGTGCGAAGCGCCAAGGGAGATATCGACGATCCTCTCTTCAGGAGATAGAGGTAAAGGGAGCGTTGTAGGTGGATAAGTCGTCGGTCGCGGTGCGGCTTTGCCCTTCCCCTTCCCTCCGTTATCTGCTTGTGCCGGCGCTCCGCCAAGTGTGATAAGGTCGAACTCGCCCCTCCTCCCTGCTCCCCAGCCTACCACTCTCGGCTTCCCCTTCCCATCACTCAAGACGAGCATGACGTGCCTCTGCCCACCTGCCAGCAAGTCCACTTGATCATCCGTCGTCAATCCGACATCGATGACGCGGGATCGAGAAGAGGGCGTTGTCGTTGGTATGTGCTTGTCGGTCTTCGTTTCGGTATCGCCAAGTTCGTTGAAATCGTTGCTCCCGCACCCTACGACCATATAATGGCTCCCAGGTATCGTACCACTCGTCGTCACTTGAGCAGAACTGGTACGGCGATACACCACAATCGAGCTTGTCCAAGTCGCTCCGATTTTGACAGGCTCCCAATCTTCCTCCTTCTCGTCGATACTCATCTCACGGACAAGCTCCAACCTCCTCCATCCCTTCAGTACCTGCTTGTCCTCTTCATCTCTCAATGTGCATGGTGTACCGAGCTGGCCAACTGTGTTGGTACCGATCCCGTATAAGGTATTACGTACCTCATTGCGAATCAGAATAAGAGTGTGTGCGGACACGGAAACGAGGTCGAGGATCTCGCCTGGAGGTGAATGTATCGTTGATGTGAGAGTCGAGACATCGTCTGAGTGGCCGAGGGCAAGGTGAGACGCGGCGTTGGAGCCGCATGAATACAGCATAGTCTATGGAAATATGTATACGACAGCATTTCGCGAGCGAGCCAGATCCGGGACACGCAAACCCGATCGTCAGGCACAATCTCCCCGCAACCGGGCCGAGGGGGATTGGCTCGTGCAACTGCGTGATCTACAACTAGCTATGCTATGCTGACTACTCCTCCTCCCCATTCTCGCCGTCCTCATCGCTGGGAGCTCCCCCAATCTCTATGCCACCATCATCATCGCCATCGTCCTCTGTGATGCCCTTTGCTTCGCGCTTCTTCTGATTCCTCGCTTCGATTTTGGCAATGATCTTTTCTGCTTTGTTGAACAGACCGGATGTCGGTGCACCGCAGGCATAGCACTTTGGCGACTTTGTATAACGCTTGATCGCACATCTGTGGTAATCGTCAGTATTTTATTAAGGTTGTATGAGATGGAGACTTGGACTTACTGCATGCAGAAGTAGTGACCGCACTTGGTGACGACCGGATCGGTGAACGGTTGCCGGCAGATCAAGCACGCGAAGGGCACTTCTTCCTCCTCGTCTTCTTCCTCGACGATGGGCTGACCAGAGCTCGGGTCCACTTTATCCAATTGCCATCCGGCCAAATAATCTCCACGATCGTGCAGGAATTTACAGCTATCGCCGTAACCGCAGAAACCCGTTTCCTTGTAATCCTTGCAGACGTCCGGCTGGTAGTCCATCATTGTGATCGTGCGGACATTGGCGGTAGCTCGTATTGGTCCATGTGTCATCTTACTATCCATCACGTCCGTCCGTTTCGTAAGAGGCTTGTGGTAGTTGGCGGCACCGCGGTACATGCCATCATCAATTTCGCCGTCCTGCACTGAGTCAGTCTCTTCATAGCTCGTCTTCGCGGTTAAACTCACCTCGTTGAGCTTGACCTTCTTGTCATTGACCGGCTTCCCACCGTCCGCATTCTCGATATCGAAATCGGCGCTGCGCGTCGCAAAGATGTCTCCCTTTTGCAACACCCCTTCATCGGCTTTGTAATCAAAGTCGTCCAGTGCCGTCCCGTTACTCTCCTCATTGAGGTCTCGCCGGCGCTTCGTACCCTGAACCAGAGGGTTGGTGATTGATTTTTTGGTCGGACGAACGACTGACGAGGAGGAAGAGGCGGAGGCTGATGGTCCGGGTTCATCAGCGAGCGGTGAGGTGGACCGTTTGCGTGACTGATTGGGGCGGCGAGGCGCCTTTTTGAAGGTGACGACGGGCGCAGACATCGAGGAGAGTTTGAAGTTCGAGTACAGGTAACTGCGGTTGTGTCCGGGTTGAGGCACAATAGCAATTGATGATCAAGCTCGATTGGCTGCTAGGATAAGTGTCGGATGAGGAGTGAGCTGTACTCTAGACGAAACATCTGGTGCTCCTCGTTGATATGTGTATGACGGGAAGATGCTGACTAAGCAGCTGGCGACAGAATGCCACCCTGAGTAACGCCGCGGTGTTATCTCCACTTAGCCTTGTTTACGCTGTCCTTTCCCTGAATCTCGCTGTGAGAAAAGAAAACGCCGGGAAGTGGCTTTATCATCGTCAATTCATCGTTTGTCACTGCCACTTGTTGGATATTCCCGTATTACTCCTCTCCCCACTCCACCCCTCCACCACACCCATTGTTGACAGATGGACAGTCAAGACAACTCGGATCTTGCGGCAGCTGCTGCAGCTGCACTCGAAGCACCTCAGTTTCATCACGCTCTACAACAACCCGACTTCTCTCAACATCATCATCACAATCAACACCAGGATACACTCAAGGTAGACGACACAGATGTTGCCGACCTCGTCGACCTCGATCAGCACGATCCAGATCAACATGATCCGAACGAGCACTCTTTGGACGTGCATGCACTTGACATTCCCGATGACGTGACGCATGACAACCTCAACCTCGATCTCGGCATCGACTCTCACCACGATGTTGACCTGGATGTCGGCATCCACGACTATAGGCGACCACCTACCATTCGTAAAGGTGAGCATCGCCTACACACACACATAAACTCAATCAGGCTGACCCCGCTTAGCATGTGATTTATGCCATGCTGCTAAGCAGGTAAATTTACCTTTTGTCCCTGTGACTTTTCCCATGAAGCCCTCGCTGACACTCGCAGAAATGCTCTGGTGACCGTCCGACGTGCACGCGTTGCGCAGCCGGTGGATGGCAGTGTGTGTACGCACCTCGACAACGCAGACGTACCGTGCCCAAGGAGCAACGAGCCAGCTCGATAACGCACGACCAACCTCGCTCTCAGACCATGTCTGTACCTCCCCCACCACAACAGATGATGAAGAAGCGCAAGATCGCCCACCGCGACTCGAGCTTTGGCGACGGCATCGATATGCAGCGAGCAATGGGAATGGCCATGGAGATGGGTCTCACGGCAGAAGAGGAAGGCGAGGAGATGATGAGCATGTCGGATGACCAGATGGTGAGTTCTCAAACGCTATCCACGAATTTCCGACATTGGTACTGATGGTCCAGCTCGAAGCGATTGCTATCGACGGGTACCTAGCCGACCTGCCTCTCGCAACATTCGTCCACAATCTCCCTTACAACCCTCCACCTCAGAATGACAATCCCATAACGTTCAACCCGGATGACTTCCCGACCGGCGATATGGATCAGCATACCACCTCAGCGCTACGCGAAGCCATCTTCTCGCTGCACGAGTCTGGGGGTGGTGGCGGAGGTGGCGGCCATGCGGATGCTGCGGGAGAGCAAGGCGATGGGGATGGAGCTGGAGGTCAGGAGGAATCTGATCCACACCTCGCATTACTGGACCTATCGATGCCAGCCGACGATCAACACGATGGTGACTCGAACAACCTGAGCGGTCTCGGCAATTTTCCCTCAAATATCCCATGCAACCACGCCACCCTCATCCCGCACGTCCTTTCCTTACTGGCTTCACAACCCCTCGAGCCAAAATCTGGCGCCAACACTCCACTCACCCTATCCGTCTTCTCACCTCTCGCTCGATCACTCCGACTCTTCAACTCCGTCACGACATGCCCGAACTGTTCCGCCTCGCCACATCAGACCTTACCCCAACTCGCCCTCCTATCCCGAACCACCACTATCCTCACCTTCCCTTTCCCGCCTATCGAGCCCGCGGCGGGCCAGACCGCCCAGATCCAAATCCACGGAGCCAGATTGGCCGGTACCGGTGTATCACAAGCGATCGAGCAGCATATCGTCGGAGTCATTTGGGACTCATGGCGCGCCTCGGTCCGAGAGATCTTTGCGGCCTTTGAACGTAAAGCGCAAGAAGTCATTACGCAAACGGCCATGGCCAGTAGCAGTAACGAAAACGGCACACCGTCCAGCGCGAGTAGCTCGGAGACCCAGCGCGCCGGACTCATGTTCCAGGCCATGTCGAGGTTGGTCACCGCGATGGACGAGGTCGAGGGGTAACGTAGTGGCGTTGGCGGTGGCGATGCGCGACGTATTCGAAAAGTTGAAGCTCTCAAAGAATAGTACATGTTGTTTCATACAAGGGCTTTCGGGGGAATTTCTCAGAAGGACAGCTAGTACGGCGTAAAGCCTGAGCAGAGGCTCATGCAGCATGTTTTTCGTGTCAACGTTCCAACTCCACTGCGATCTCCTGTCTCATCGAAGTCGCTGCTGGCATGAGCGATCAATGGGTTGGTATGGTCGTCAAGAATATCATCAAAAGGTCATGATAGGCAGCTAGAGAGCACCTGTTTACTATAGTCCTCATTTCTACAATCACCGAATTATACGAGCGTATGAAAGGCGCAAGATATGTACAACGATGTAGATACTGTGTCGGATATTACTGCCGAGCGGGGTTCAGGCTTGAAGGAGATTGTGAAGCGACCATACCGAGACTAGCACCGCCGGTACGGGACCAAGGAGGTCGATCCCCTTCATCGACCGGGCTGAGGAGGTTAATGTACTCTGCCGGCGGTCGAGCAGGGAGCGGTGGTGGCGGGGCATTAGGATCCGAAGGAGGTGGGATAGAAGATCGTCTACCGCCCAATGTGATTGAAGTAGGGAGGTTCATCTGTCTACTTGAACTAGCAGCAGGCGGGGGCGAAGTGAATGATCGAGAAGGAGGAGACGACTCGGGCGGTGGCGGTTGGGTGGATTTACGGTTGACTGCCGCTGTAGCGTCTTCGAACCGTTTACGCATTTGTTCCTTCTCCTCGGCTGCGGAGAGGTATGGCGCTGGGGGTTTGCTGGAGGAAGAAGACGAGCTCTCGGCTGGTTTGGAGGGTGATGAGGCCTGTGGTGCTGGAGGTTGGGTGGATTTCCGATTGACGGCAGCTGTGGCATCTTCAAATCGCCTCCGCATCTGTTCTTTCTCCTCGGCCGCCGACATGTAAGGCGCAGGAGCAGGAGCATTTTGACCAGCGGATGAAGATCCGCTCGCCTCAGCGGGAGGAGGGGGAGGCGCGTCATAAGGCTGAGGCGACAATGGAGCGGCAGAAGGGGCCGGTTGGGTAGAGTTCCGATTCACGGCAGCAGTGGCGTCTTCGAACCTTCTTCGCATTTGCTCTTTCTCCTCCGCAGCTGAGAGGTAGGCTTTAGGCACTTGGCCGTTACTGCTGCCCGACGCCGCGGGAGCAGGAGCAGATGCAGAGGCAGTCGAGCCGTTGGCTTGCGGCGGAGGCGCAGGCGCGTCTTGTCCCTGTGTACGAGATACAGCGGCGGTAGCCTGTTCGAATCGTTTCTTCATCTGTTCCTTTTCCTCTGCCGCTGAGAGGTACGCTTGTGGCTGCTGGCTTGAGCTTCCAGAAGCTTTGGGCGCTGGCGAGGAAGGTGCATCGATAGGTGGCGGTTGATCCCAACCTGATCGAGAGGTCGATGTTTCCGGCGCTCGAGAACCGCTGGACCCGCCAGGTGACTGAGCATTATTAACGCGCTCGAGCGCTTCGTAGTATCGCTTCATTTGCGCTTTCTCGTCTATTGCCGGAGGGGGCGAGACCACCGACAGCGGTCTTCCAGACCCCGAGGCGAACGGTGGTGGCGCTTCCTGGTCTTTCGAGATTGGCGAAACGACTGATCTGTCGCCACGAGCTTGTTGGTCGTAGTAACGCTTCATGGCTTCGTTACCGGACAGTGCCATGGTGCTCGATCCAGCAATAGGTGGGGTGGAGGTACCGGAAGACATTGGTCGCTGGACCGAAGGGGACGCAGGTGCAGGCGACGAAGATGATGGGTTCGATACGATCCGAGACGCTCTTCGATCTTTAGCGGAGAAATAGCGGTTCATCGCTTCCTTGTCGGACAGCTCCGTCTGACCGCTTCTGCCCGACGGACCGCCTCCGTCCGATGGGGCGGTAGGCTGTTGAGGTGTAGGCGACTTTGGAGGGAATACCGCATCGTACGGTATAGGCTGTTCTCCAGGCGCGGGTGTCGGTGTCATCGGTCCGCCATTCATGATCGAAGGTGGAGCAGGCGATACGGCGCGAGACGACATAGATCCATGACCCATTTCCGACCCTCCACCGACCCGCCTGGAAGCCTCTTCGTATCGTTTTCTTTGTAGCTCCTTCTCTTCCGCGGCGGAAAGGTGGCTCCAGGGCATTCCAGTCGATACGCCTCCGGCATCCACCGCCGTGTTGGGAGCAGCTGCTCCGCCCACTCGAGCAGTAGCTTCCTGGAATCGTCTTTTCTGAATCTCCTTCTCCTCCGCTGCCGAGAGGTATGTCGGCTGCTTCGACAATGACGCACCGGTGCCGGGTCCAGAACCACTACCGCCTGCTGCCTCCGCCCGCGAGCCAGATCCACCTCCATCTACCGCCCTCTGCGCTTCTTCGAATCGCTTCCTCGGCTGCTCTTTCTCCTCAGCGGCGGAAAGGACGACGGCGGGGATCACCTGTGAAGACGAGCTTGAGCTGGCTACCGACATTTGGGTGTGTCTGGATGGAGTGTCGTAATCTGGTGGAGCGTCCATTCCGATATCCTGCATCGACGCGCCAGTCTGGAACTGCGTATTGGCCGCTCGCGCTCGAGCCTCGTTGTATAGTCGTTGCTTCTCTTGTTCGGCTGGCAACCAGGCGGAAGGAGGGGTCCGATGCGACTCGCCAGATGCGCTGCCAGGCCTTCGAGGTGTCCTCGTACCATTTGAGGAAGGCGCAGAAGAAGTGAACTGATCCGGGTTAGCATCTCCTCCCCAATGTGATCAAGCTGCGACACCTACCTGATCATGTTCGGCGAGCGACTCTAGTTGATCCCTGTCCCGTAGACCGAATGTTCCGGTGGTCATCGAAGAATATCGCTTGGACCGGTACTCGTCCGGCTGCTCTCCAGCTTGCCCAAACTGATTCCCGGATGATTCGATATGAGGTGAAGGAGGTGTATTTACGGATGAACCGTAAGACGGCGTGCGAAGGAGATTGCCGTTCTGATACGGCATGGCAACGGGCATAGAGTTTCGCTGAGATGCCGAAGGCATAGTCGAATAAGGCCTATTGCCCTGCTGATTGACGGAAGGTCCACCAAAGTCATGCGTGGTGGTGGTGGTGGTGATGGTAGATGAGGATTTGCGGCGGTCGTTCATAGGCGATGGGACGAAACCCTGTACAGGTGGACGAGAGAGTGGATGACCAGAGAATCCAGGTGGAAAATCCGGTTGACCCAGATCTCGCGAGCCAGTCCCGTTAGGAGTGAATGTGCGCGGAGGCGATTGAGCAGGTGGCGAGGCTCGTGATTGCATGTTTGTGGGTGAGCCTGGCCGCGATGAAGGTGGATTGGAAGAGTGTGGACCTGGAGGAGCCGGACAAAGAGGCGGGAACGGTCCAATGTCCCTATCTGGTCAGTATAGGGCACTGAGGTACTGCTGGCGGTGCTCACCTGACTGCTTGCTGAGAATGAGCGCGACCGAAAGGTCCGACGACATACTTGATACCCCGGACTGCAATCTCGGGTACCGATTCGCAGACAGCCTTGACCTCCAGCTCATAGCTGACTTCTATAGTCCGTCCATTTCGCACAGTCACCAACAGCTTGTCTCCCGTCATCGGTATATCGATCCTGGCCGACTTTTCCCCGCCTTTCCCTATCGTCTCGTCTATCGGGTATCTGGCTGTAGCCACCGTCCTCGATTTGGTAGTCGGCGGTGGAGGTTTCTTTGATTTCCGTTTCTCTCCCGGTGGTGTGATTTGCGTGACCGTCACCACTTCCAACAGTGTACATTCGAATCCCTTTACACGGAACGGTTTGGGCTGATTCGATCGTAATACCGCGGTGAGTAGTATCCGGTCGTTCGGTCCAAATGCCGAGTACGGTCTCTGTACCGTGAGGTTGATCTGTCCGTTCGCAACGGCAGCGTTGAAACTGTCGGGTTGGTTGTAAAGCGGCCAAGCGGAATTGAGCTCGTGTTTCGTTATCCGCAGATCTTCGGTAGTTTTGATGACACTCGACATCTCCTTCTTGAACATCCCGCCTTTTTGCTTGTAACATACAGCAGCGACTAGCTCGTACCGTATGCCCGAATCCTTCATCATGTTGACGCTCGGCGGGATGTTTTCCGCGAGAGGCAAGAAGAACTTGAAGTCGGCCGTTTCGAGCACGTCGAACTCCTTGTTCGGATTCGAAGGTTTCCATAACGTTTCTATCTCGCCTACATGCTCCCATGTCGTCTTTTCTTCCGATGAGCCGGTCTTGAAGCCTGGCGGGATAGTCTCGTGTTTGCGGATCTCGACGCGGACCCATTTCGCCTTGATGGGAACAGCTCCCACGCGGACTTCGACCGTACCGTGAACACCAGGTGGACGGCGGTTACCGCCGCCTGGGATCCCCGGGAACCCTTGTATAAAGGGCAAATGCGGTGGAGCTCGCAGCGACACACGAGCGGGATGCGACATCGCGCTCGAGGATCGCCGGGCGATGTAGTGCTTCTGTTGTAAAAGGTTGTTGATGGTGGATCCGGCGGATAGATAGGTACGAACAGGCATCGCTTCATTGCAATCTCAATCTGTTTACGTAAATTCGCAACACAACTCTACGTCATGCCCGTTGCAACGAGCAGTTTGTTGAACGTCCTCGATTGTACTAACTCACGTTTCAAGCTCGCACCAAGTGGTCGAAAGGGATCAGCAGCGTGGGATAGCGCGAGGAAACACAAGGATTCGGCAGCGATTCGATATCTGATGGTCAAAATCGCTTCAGCGGCGCTCGGTCTGGCTCGACCGATCCTGCCATATGTCCCACTTCTACCGACCCCGATCCTCTCGCTCGTACCTTCGGTCGCCTTGCATCTCGCCTCCCACCCTCAACCCGGTCTGATCAGCTACTTCACGTCCCCATCTACACATCCACTTCACGCACCCCTACTCTTCCTCCTTGCATCCATCCCATTCACCTACACCCTCGGACTTCTGACGGGCAATGTCTCGTGGGTGGATCGGTGGTGGCCTTTCTACACGCCTTTCTGCTCACTGCTCCTCGTCTTATACCTCTTCTTCAACGAGCACGCCGCCGTCTTCGCCCACAATGCGCCTCGAGTGCTAGTGCTCTTCCTGCTACAGGTGACATGGTCCGCCAGACTCGTATCACATGCTACGAAACGAGGCTTCTACGACTTGACAGGCGAAGACTACCGATACACGCAATTCAGAAAGCTCGTTCCTCGACCGGTCTTTGCGCTCGTTCACTTGTTTGTCGTCGCTATTGCCCAGCCCATCCTGCTCTTCTCCCTCTGTCTACCGGCTCACGCCATCCTCGTCCTGCCTCCTTCCGAACTCTCGCCCGGTCCCATCCCAAGTCTCAGCATACCCCTCGGGGCATTCGACTCCCTCTTGCCCCGCTCGTATCTATCAGCTCCTTCTGCCACACCCGTTCTCAACCTCACCGACTTGTTCCTGGTCATCCTCTCGCTTGGATGGCTGTACCTCGAATGGACGACCGACCGTCAGATGTACGCTTTTCAAGAATCGAAACACCACCCGCCATCTCAGACGAAGAGGATTCATCCCGGACCGCACACGCCAAAGTCGAGATTCAAGAGCGCTCCCAAACCTGCTTCTTACCCGGCCTCGCACAAGCCCGGCTTCCCGACTCGATCCGTCTGGCGATGGTCTAGACATCCGAACTTTGCTGCCGAACAGCTCTTTTGGTTCACTCAGGCTTTGTTTGTGGTGGGCGCTGGCGAAAGTAGTGGAGTGACGAGATCAGGCTGGGTTGGCGGTAGTGTCTTTGGGCCATCTTTAGCGGTGAGGCAATCCAGGTTGTCAGCTTATGCGGTTCGAAGCTGATGAGTGTGCTAGCTCAGCGTACTGTTCTGCGCCAGTACATTCCTGACAGAATGGATCAGTTCCTGCAAAGTGGGTCGTGGACTCTTCTCGTACTCTGAAAGTATCGACGCTGATTATGCAGTACCCGGCATACAACAAATACCAAACGCTAGTGGGACAGTTCCTACCTCAAGAGACGGCTCTTCTGTGGCTCTGGGGCACGATAACGGGCTCGAGACGACAATTGCAGCAAGAGCTGTACCGAGACGTACAATGACACGCATAATAGACTGTAGCATAGCACACAAGAGCATTGAGATGCATATGACCTTGTGATTTCAGCATCTGTCAACAAACGGGAGCAAACAAGTGGGGGAAGATTGTCGCGACGAGATCAAGTTCGAGTCACTTTTTGTTCCTATCTCCCAACTTTCAACAACCCAACTGGACTCGGTCAAGGATGCCGTCGCTCCGTGAGAGGTCGAGTCGACCCAACTACTCGCTCATGTCTGGCATACAAGGGCTATCTGACGATGAGGCGTCCGCCGACTCGCCAGCGGCTGGAGGGTCCGCATCAGGTCAGCGAACCGGTAAAGACGGTGCCTCGGACGCCGAAAGCGACTCTGTATCGTCAGGCGGTTCGAGCGGCTTTCAACCGGCGGCCAAACCGGCGGCCAAGTCTGGCAAGAAGGCTGCTGGAAGAGGGAGAGCAAAGGGCAAAGGCAAAGGTCGTGCCGCAGCTGAGGACGATTCGGGCTCGGAGTTCGAAGCTGGATCAGACGTGGAAGCTGATGAGGATGATGAAGAGGACGAAGAGGACGAGGCGGCGGAGATGGAGGTGGATGAGAAAGTAGAGGAAAGTGATGACGAGCCGATGGTCGAGCTGGTCGACGACGACGACGACGCTCCGAGACGTTCACGACCCAAACCGTCCGGCGGTAGATCGTCCAACACGAAAGGTTGGACAGGTCCGCGTAGTGCTCAAACAGCCTATGTCCAGACCGAAGTCAACATGATTCCACAAGCTTATCGAGCATTGATCAAGTCCAACGCCGACTCACTGGGCGCCGTTATTCGACCACCTCCCAATCCATCAGTCGGGTCGCACAAAAATCGGCAATTCTCGAAAGAACAGTTACCCTTCGGACCTAGTACCCCGTTCATCACGCGCTTGCGCAAGGCGCCTAGCGGAAGAGGCGTGGATGAGATCTATGTGGACAGGCGTTTAGGAGACGAAGAAGATTGGGAGACCCGGAAAGCGATCCGCCAAGCTCGTTCAGCCGAGATCATCCGGCACATTACGCTCATCGACCCATGGCAGGTATGGCAGGGAGAAGGCTGGTGGCCTGAGATGGCTAGCAAGGTCGGACCGAAGCGAGAGCCAGCACATTCGGCAGGAGCGGGACCAAGCAGGCTCACACACTCGACCGCGAGGCATCACTGGAAGATGCGACAGGACGTCAGACTCGGACTGGACAAGGTCGGACGATACAATGTCAATCATATGGAGTTCTTGGATCCCATGTAAGCTCCAGCTGTGAGGAGATCATCTTTTGAAGCTGAATGACAGTCCCGCTGCTCAATACCTGCCACGCACTAGAGACGCTGCCGGCAGACCTGCCATCCCGATACATATGGGAATGTACGGAAAGCAGAGCAAAGTGGACTTCCACGCCTTCGAAGGCCATCCACTAGGTGCGAGCCTTGCGTCGTCGATGTGGCGGGAGAGCCACTGATAGGATCAGCCCGCTTCAACCCCACAGCCGACGGTTTCGTCTTCTCGTCGGGGGGTCCAATATGGGGACTTGACTGGTGTCCGTACCCAGCTCATGAAGCTGCCAGTGAGTAATCTGCGTCTAAGTGTTCCCTCTGCTTACGATCTAGAATACAATGGCACACAATATCTTGCGGTGTCGCCCATGCCCCACATCGACTATAAGCCAGCTATGGGCTCGAAGTGTCCGGCTGAGGCGCCTGGGTGTATTCAGCTCTGGGGTGCCACCGCGCCTCTACTCGACGACGCTGGACGGGTAGTCGAAGCGGGATCGATGCGGTGCGAGCTGATCCTATGCGTCAAGGGAGGACCAGCAACCGAAGTGAAATGGATGCCAATGGGCGCTTGGGATGCTGTCAGTAGCTCAATCTGGTGTGCTCAATCGTGCTGACGGTGGATGTGTAGGATGGCGATGCCTCTCGTATACCTAAATTAGGTATCCTCGCCGCCGTCCAGCTTGACGGAAGCGTCTCGCTGTATGCTGTGCCTCACCCCCGCTACTTGCCGCCTCAAGCAACGGGCGATGGATCGAATCTCCCGCTTTGCCGTCAGTCTGGCCCATTTCATCTCTTAGCCGGCTCAATACTCACGATTGCAGTCGAGGTCGAGTCTCCCTTGCTCAAGTTCGATGTTCCTGATGCTTTGTGTACCACCCTCGAGTGGCTAAGCGGTAGCAAAGTTGTGGTGGGCATGTCTAATGGTGAGTCTGTTTCGGTCCACAGTCAAGGCCTGCTTGAATACTGATCTCACAGGCCATCTCGCTGTGTGGGACGTGCTAGACGCTCTGCGTGGTCAATTAAAATCGGCCCGTAGGTCCGATTTCGTCAAGCCCGTTTCGTCCCTAATGATACCAGCGTTACCGTCCCTCTATGTCTGCATTGCCCAGTCGTCGATCAAGACCCTAGTGATAGGTCGAGTACCACCAATAGCTGGGCCCGGCGAATACGACTACACCGGCGACCCGATCTACGTAGTTGTCGGCGCTTACGATGGTACCGCCTCTATCGTAGATTTGCGCGATACCGAAACGGTTCACAATATCATCTCCACACGAAGTAAGCATTGTGCTAGACTTTGATCTCCAGGAGAGCCATCGCTGACGGTCAGTGCCTATCACTGCTGTCGGGTGGTCCAGTCAGCTCGGCGTGCCAATTTGGGCAGATCCCGATTTCGTTGTGCAGCTTCACAGTATGCGAGGACTGAGCCAGACGATATCTCACTTCTTTGCGTTCCATCGTGGGCCGATCTGGGTGAGTTCGAGAGCGAGCTCAACTCGTGTACTGCCCGCTGATAGACCAGTCGGTCTCGACGTCCGACTACCACACGATGTGTTTGACGGCAAGTGCTGACGGCTCGGCTATTCTCACGAACGTCCAAGCGGGATGGTACCGCCGCAGAGGAGCGGTACGTCTGGCCTGATAGTCTCCCGGTGCATACTGACGTTTGAAGGGAATCACGCATCAACGCCTCTTCGAGATGGACTACGACGAGCACACTGGCGAATACCGCATGCTCGACAACTTTGCCACGGAAGACATATCGATCGATTATGCTCTTCAAAAGAACTCGAGTAAGGCAAAAGGGACCGCTCACCCGCTCGAAGGTAATCCCATCGTGATCAAGACGGGCAATTGGTCCCCGCATGTTGGTGTACACCGGAGCTGCTGGAACAATAATGGTGGATTGGGCAAAGCTGGCTGGATCGCTAGTGGGACCGCGAGCGGGATAGGCAGAGTCGACATCTTGCACGGCCGATTCGCGCAAGGTGAAGCGCCCAGAAACTTCTGAAGCGGCTCTCATAGCGCCGGGGTATCAACAACGATCTCACAGAGCTTCAACGTGTTGTTGTAAAAACAGGGTTGAATGCAGTACTCGTACAACCGCTTATCATTCTTTTCCGACGGAAACAAGCGGCTACCGTGGCCTTAGAGTCCCAGGATGAGATTTTTTCGGATGTGGCTCGTTCTTGATGAGTTTGGCAACTCTATTCATGCATCTCTGCACAGTGTGCCCGTGCATCTTCTATACATGCATATACCAAGTAAAATAGCTCAAACTGTCTGACTCTCAGCACACCCTAGCACACCCTAGCACGCCCTAGCACGCCCTAGCACGCCCTAGCACGCCGTAGCACGCCCTAGCTCAGCTCCCCGGCCTGTCTGTCCTCCGCTTGTCCTTCTTCCTCATTCTCTCCTCTGTCAACAGCAGTACGAGTGCTGGCTTGCTCGTATGCGTTTACCGCAAGCTTGGCCCACTCTGACATCTCCGGGTTGATTGGGATGTCCTTCCAAGGTTCGGACAGAGGGACAAGGCCAAGTTTCTTGCAAGTCGGAGTGCAGTTGCGAATGTGCTGCTCGTGAAAAAGGTTGATGTATGGGGCGCCTCCATCTCCAAGGCAGGACATGCCATGTGCACTGACTTATCAGCCTCAGTCTTCTCATAGGCAGCTCACGTGTGTGTCATGACATCAAACATCTGAAACACCCTGCTCTGGCTCTTGTTGGTTTCGGTCGGAGGAACGTTTTTCAAGAACCCTGGTTGATCAACCTTTGCCGTGCACACTGGACTCACCTTGCACATCTCCAAGCACCATGGCAGCATCCTCACCAGCTTCCACAGACTTCTCAAAGACATAGTGCAGTAGCGCATGCACATCTTTCTGCAGAGGAGAGGGGCGTTTTGGGACCATAAAATCACTTGACCCGGTTACTTTCAGCTCTTCCCCCTCAAGTCGTGCTTCCACCATCCAGGCTAAGGTGGTGCCAGGTTCTGCCGGAATGTTGCCATCGGCCTGAGCAATGAGGTAGCTTGGAGTGTATGAGAACTGTGGGGCAGCTCGTTTGGTCCCTGCTGCGTGAACCTGAGCTAATTCCGTGTTGAACTGCTTGATCAGGATGTCAAGCTGAGCTGCCTTCCGGCACTCAAGAACAAGGAGGTCGTAGTTCATCTTGTTGGTGACAGGGAGTTGGGTCGACGAGTTCATCGAATCGAGGCGGAAGTGTCGTTTTGCAATCATGTAGTTGTTATCTGGAAGCCGTAGCTGAGCAATCAGCAATGAAAACAGACTGTGTGCTTACCTTGTATGCTGATTTCATTGCACCACTTGCAATAGGGCGCTCACTGAGATGTGCTCGGTGAAGCCCGGCCAAAGGTAGGTTGTTGACAAAACCATCTGGTCCCATCGCAAATTGGACAATGCTGTAGGCAATTGGTTTGAATGATGCTGCGGGGTTTGGAATGCTTGACGCAAACAGGTTTGCCATACCTATTGTCAGCTTGACAATTGCCTAGAGCACACTCACTCTGACGCTGCAGTGCTATAGTCTCGGTGACTGGCCACATTGCCAGTGAGGGCATTGGTTTTTCCAGTGGAAGAGGACTTGGCGACCTAGCACGCGCTTTGCCTTTGTCCAGCAAGACCCTCTGCGGCGGGGGCATGAGCGATGGCATGGCAATTGATGATGTGGGAAGCGCTGTGGCCTTGCTTCCTTGGTGACGCCTTGGCTGATAGCTGCTTTGCCTCTTGTGCAGAGAGGGTTGAACAAAGCGCTGAGGGGATTCCAGCTCGGACTACAAGGTCATCAGCAGTTCTGACATCACAAACTGACCAAGGTCTGCTCCGGGTGGAGAATGATGAACAACATGGCAAAGCTTGTTGAACCGGCTTTGATATCGCGGGAAATGATGTACTGTCTCTGCTGGACACAGAACTTGTTCCAAAAGGTGAAGAGGGTGATTGCTGGGTCAAGCGTACTGAGAGTGACGGTCGAGGGGTGCCCAACAGTATTTGGCAGAGCAAACTTGGGGTTATAGCTGAGGTCAGCATTGGCTTTTGCGGCAATACTTACTACTCAAAGCTGTGTCCATACTTGTCCTCGCCTCCTTCACCAGTCCAAGCGGCACGGACTCTGGCAAGGCCCTCTTCAACAACAGCTTGAAGAGGAGTCGCAAAGCCTAACTGAAAGCTCTCAGGTGCCGCAGTTTTCTCCCATGCTGTAAATCTCACTCCCGCTTCTGTTTTGTCAACTCTGCCTATCAAGCAGGTACTTACGGAAAGATGATCTTTGCAGTAAGTGTCGGAGGATGACCCAGCCCCTTGTTGAACGCTTCCTTGCGCTGGAACACACGCTCTCTGATTGAACCAGCGCTGACTGGCGAAAGGCTCGCATGTGTGTTTGGTCGCAGTCGCTGATTGGTGCAGTTGATCTCGGCCAACGCTTCGATAGAGGCAAAAGTTGAAGCACTCTGAGCTGCTGATCAGCTGACGCTTCATCTGTCAGACATACCCTTGCCAGTACATTGTTTGCAAGTCGAAGAAGATCGACTGTGATCAAAGATTGTATATCCACACAAGCCACAAGTGTCACATTGCGGTCGAGCCTGAAAGTCAGCGTTGAGCTGAAACCATGAACCTACCTTAAGCTTTTCAATTTCTGCCAGAGGTTTCTCTTCAAGCTCCGCACGCTCCACTGCAAAGCATTTGTGACATAAGGCGTTCCGGAGGTTGATTGAAGCAAAGAGCTTTCCGCAATTGGTGCACGAAGCATTTGTTGACATGTTGGGAGGCTGTTGGTGCTATGCGGTGCGGAGTGCGTAGTGTTGTCCGGTGCTGATAAGAGGGGTGAGGAGTGCTGGGTGTATCTGGTTCATACTTATATAGCATATTGGGAGCCTTTGAGCAAGGGAAGACAAGGGAAGTCCAGCAGAGGCACGGGAAGACATGGGAAGACAAGGGACAACATGGGAAAACAAGGGGAGACAAGGGAACCCAAGGGAAGGCAAGGGAAGACAAGGGACAACAAGGGAAGACAACGGACGGCAAGGGAAGACGACGGACAACAAGGGATCGCAAGGGAAGAAAAGGGAAGTATGGGAAGACATGGGAAGGGTCAGATATGAGGGGGACGTAAGCTAAGCAAAACATAGTTTGTATGCGCTCTCAAAGAGGGACTCGCACACAAGGGTCAGCAGTGTTCTATAGCGGTATAAAGCCTGACTGAAGAATCCTCGCTCCTTGGATGTGCTTCTTCTTTCCATTGTCACATCAAGTCTTAATCAGTCACCATGAGCGATGACCTTGATTGGGCGGCAAACATTGACCCTCGGCTGCTTGAAGAGGAAGAATCACATATTGAAAGATCTGGCAGCACGCTAGAACACCAAAGTCTGCTCAAAAAGGGTGCCAACAACCCGCTTGGGCACAATGGCAAGGCCAGATGCGGTGAGTCTAAAGGTCTCAGAGGTCAGCTGATGATTACAGCCAAACCTTCACCGGAACTGGGGCTTGTTTTACAAGGCTACTACAATGATGGAATGACAAGCTGGGAAGCTATACGGAATCGCACACAACAGGAGCATGGCATCTGGCTTGGGTGAGTGACACGTGCGGCAACTGCCCTGCTGACCTCAGGGAGCGATCAGCATTCTTCCGCCTCACAAAGGCACTTGGTGTTGGAACAGCTCGGAAGTGCTCAATCTCGGTGTCGCAATTGGAGCAAGTGATTGTCAACTTTCTTGAAGAGGATCCAAGCCGAGGCATGGGGTACCGCGGCATGACACATCAGCTGCGGCAGCAGGGTCTCCTTGTTGGAAAGTATGTGACCGCACTTAACCAACAGCTGATGTGCATAGGGACACAGTGTATTCAATCATGCGGGATTTTGATTCAGAGTCTTTGGCGGCTAGGCAACCTGGCGGCAAGAAGCTACACCGCACACGGCTAAACTCTGCTGGTCCAAATGAACAGTGGTCAATTGATGGCCATGACAAGCTCTCTGGTCTTGGCTTTGGCATCTATGGCATACGAGATGTCTTCTCGGGTCGCTTTCTTGCTCTCAAAGTCATGCCATCCAATCGGACTTTGGACAACGCCCTTTGGGTGTACATGGACACTGTCTGCAAGCTTAAAGGTGAGCGACATGTTTGTAGCTTGGCTGACCATCCAGGATTTCCAGTGCAGATTGCAAGTGATCGAGGCTCAGAAGTCAAGAGAATATATGCTCGACAGACCGCGTTCCGGTATGTGCATAGCCTCCTTCTTAGTTTCAAGCCTGATCTACAGGCATGCCTATTCAGACATTGACTGTGAGGAACATGCCCCTTATGTGTTCCTCCGCAGCGTGCGTAACATCACAATTGAACGAAGTTGGCGTGGGGTGCGGGAGCGAGTGGTGGACAAAGTCAAGATACATGTTGAGGCGCTCTTTCAGCAGGGATTGGTACGCCAGCATAACCCACTTCACAAGTCAGTACACTTGTGCTGCTCTTGCTGACTGAGCAGTGCTGTGTTATTGTGGGCACTTGCCCCTCTGGTCCAGAAGAACCTCAATGATCATCTTGCTTGGTTCAATTCCTATCGAGTTCGATTTCAGAAGGAGAAGGCCTTACCCTCTGGTGCAGACCGTAACACTATGTACTACCAACCAGAACGCTGGAGTGGTGTCCCTCTGTTGCAGAATCTCACTGGCGAGAGCCTTGAGCATGCTGAACAGCTGAAGCGTGAGGTGGAAGAGCAAGCGGGGCTGGAGTGGGTGGCGTCAGACATTGCAGACATATGTGCAGAGGCTGCGGTGTCAGTAGGTGTAACAATTCCGCTGAAGAGCTGGCAGGGGATAGGGGATAGCTTGGTTCGCCTGATACGAGAGGTTGAGATCAGGATCCCGGAAAGCACAGCGTAGGGCTGAGGCAGAGCAGTGCTTCAGGAGTTCATGCATGTATGATATGGGCTTAAGGAGCTCAGTGCATGCATGATGTGCACCTATGTGTACCAAGTGAGCGCTTTACGGTGTGATTGATGCATCAGACAGTTTTATTACGTTGCAGGTGGCAAGTGGCCAAAAACTCGCGTGGCAAGTGGCAAAAAACTCGGCAGGAACCGGTAATCTGGAATCAGGCACAACTGAATTACTGGAATTGGGGTCCCGGTGATTTGCCACACTCGACGAGACCTCCTGTTGTTTCTCGGAACTTGAACAACTTCAGTAAATATGGGCTTGTTTGGCCTTATCCCACCTTCATGCATCAAGCCACAGCAGAGGAGACGCCTCAGATAGGTGAAAAGAGCATGAAGAAAGCGCCTAGACAGGTTAAAACTGCATGTGCACGATGCATAAGCTGGGAAAGACAGATCTGGTGCCGCTTTTCTGTCCATCTTGAGGCAAGCATGTTTGTCACCGTATATTTGACACTTTGCCAAAATCTAGCGCTTCAACACTTTGACATGGGCTTTTACAGGGGTCAAAGCGTATACTCCAAGCTTCAGAACACGAGCAGAGGCAGTAGGATGCATGTCTATGGGCGAGTACAAATTGGAAGAGAATAAGCTATATGGGTGCCTCACCATAGCTCAGAGAGCGTAATCAACAACTGAGCGGTCGTACAAGGTAAGGGCACGGAAGCTAATAGCCCTGGCATAAGTCATGGGCGGTCTAGTGGCCCAGAAAAACTCCAGTGCCCACCTCCCATCCCATGTGCTCATAGCAGCCTTTTCTGAGAGCGTCCGCTCCTTGTGGGTCCAGGGGTCAATGTACTTGTACTGGATCTTAGGGTTGGGTCCTGTTGACCTTATCTCAAAACGATGGAAGGTCCAGGGCGGTTCTGGGACAACTGGAGCAGGGCCAGGGGGAGGGGTAAGGAATGGGGTCAACCCATCATGCGAGCTGTTTGGGCTTGAGGAGGCAGTAGTGGAGGCGGTCAAGTCGATGACAGAGGTACCTTGAGCTACTGACAAAGTCTCAGCACAATACCAGCAGAACTGAACGATAGAGAGGTAGGAGAAGGGACATACACTGCTCAGATGGACCAGCTTGGGGCGCCTGCTCCTGCACAACAACGGCTCCACCTCTCGCCATTGCGCTTGACGTCGTGCTTGGGGAGGGGGTCGGGTAGCTGCTGGCAAAGTTTGGCGAGCTTTGGTGCAGATCCCAGCCTTCAGCGCGAGCAAGGTACCCCACACAGGGGTGAGGAGTGGTCCACCTTGGAGCGAGGCTGTTTGACTGCATGTTGGTGCTAGACATCGTAATAGTCGTCCTTCGGGTTGCTGATGGGTCAAGATAGGTATGTGTAAAGTGCTGAGACGTCAGCTTCAAAGACCATGGAGCGGTGGGGTGTCTAAGACTCACCTTAGAAGACAGGGAGAAGGGTGATGGCAGTTTCGGTTTCTGAGGGGCTACTGATGGTCTATGCATCGTTCAAAAGGCCTGAGAGGTTATATAGCATGGTCAGAGGCTGTGCCGGGATGCATGGGACTCTGGGAGCATTATTGCATGCAGGGGAGATGGATTCAGCTGGTAATCCCATGTAATTACATGGGTTCCGGGAAGACGGGCAAGTGCCACTATTGACGGGCGCGCGCGGGTCATCCTGGGACTTCCCGGCCACCGTAGCGGCGGTTCTCGTCATTGCCGATGCATTCACCAGACAATGTTCTCACCCTTCACTATCCAGTCTCACTACCTTGCTGCTTAAGAAGCGACACATGTAGCACCACCTAGCACCACCGCTACAACATGCCACGACATGTGCTGGCGCCCATATCGAGGGCGTTTCAGCCTACCAGGGATAAAGCTGGAGTAGGGCGGAATGCTGACGGAATGGATTGGGAGAAGTTGGACAGAGTGCAGGTACTTGGTACAGGCAGCGCTCAGACGGGACATACTGGGTAAGCTCCCTCCAATCGGCCATCCTCAGAGTCTCCCGTGGCTTGCAGGCGGTCCAGCTTATCAATCGCAGCTGTGTGAATGCTCTATCCTGGTCAGAAGACGGTGGTATCCTCCTTTCAGGCTCCGACGACAAGCGGTAAGTCCCCCTTATCTCCTTCGGTCAGACAAGATCGCCGACCTGATATCTAGATTGTGCATCTGGACGCCCGACTCATCGCCTCTCCCTGGAACTCCGGCCGCCCGATCTCCTCACCCCATGAAGCTATCCACGTCCATCGCCACGGGACATCACGCCAATATTTTCTCAGCCAAGTTCTTGCCCAATGCGGGAACGCCTACCATAGTCAGCGTAGCTGGCGATATGGAGATTAGGTTGATGGAAGTGGACAGACTGGCGGAAGACGGTCATACATCGGATCTGAGAGGACATGACGGGCCTGGGTGAGTCGCTCTCCCGCACGATAGGCATGGTCAATGAAGAATGGCCTAGCTGACGAGAGTCACAGAGTACGAGTCCTCAAATGTCATCGAGACCGGACGAAGAAGATCGCTACGGAGAACTCGCCATTTTTGTTCATGACAGTATCGGAGGACGGGACAGTTAGGCAACACGACCTGAGGCGACCTCATCGATGTCCAGGGGATTGTCCCAGTCCGCTCTTTCGAGCTCCACTCGGTGTCGACCTCTACTCGCTTAGCGTCAGTAATGTCGCACCTCATATCTTTGCCGTGGCCGGGCGGACAGACACGGTGAGCTTCCACAGCCGCATGACACGGGGGGACACCTAGCTCATTTGTGTAGGCTTTCGTGTGTGATCGACGTATGGTCGAGCGACAGAGCCCGAGGTGGGGAAACAAGATCGTCGGCTCGGGCGAAGTTCACTGCGTGCGCCGGCTGGGATTGACTGACGATGAGTGGGATAGCGTGAATCCGGAAGGTGCAGCGAGGAGAGTCTTCATGGGTGAACGGCATATCACATGCGTGAAGATGAGCCCGGAGCACGCAGATGAGGTGAGGCGCTTCTTTGTCGTCGCAATGTTCCTTGGAGCTGATCAACTTCTAGGCTGTTGTATCATTTGCCAGGCATTCGACTTCCCTCTTCTCTATCTACGACTCGCCCGGTACCTCATCGGCACACAGGTCCGCTGCCGCCCTCTTACCCTCTACGCGTCGGACAAGATCCAGCTTCACCGCCGAAGACCCAACCGCTACGCCTGCGAACGAAGTACCTAGCCCAATCATGATCCGCTCTTCACCGACTTTGGGCAAACGGAGACAGTCCGAGCTGTCGTCGATGAACGCCGAGAGTCTGCCCCACAGCCGCGCCCGGGTCGAAGAAGGCGATGATCGACCACTAGGGACGCCACCAAGGGGACCGGGCGGTGTGAAAATCACGAACAGCCATATGCCGCAGGACACGGAGATCCCTTGGCCTGATCATGAGGAGGATGCAGAACGAGTAGGAGTGGGCGATGACCCGACGGAAGGGATGGAAATCGAGTTCATCGGTCCGACGCAACCTGAGTTGCATGCTGGTGAGACCTCAGACCGGCGGTCTGATCCAGATCCCGGATCTGCGCCGAGCCCGCCCGACAGGTTGGCGGAAGTTGTGTCTCACCACGAAACACATCAGCAGTTGCCTACTCGCCAAACGCCCTCGCCGTCCTCTTCATCTGAGCTCCCTAGTGCCCCTCAGCCCTTTTCGATCGACGATCCAGATATCATGGACAATCTTCAAAACACTCATCTGCGTAATTTGCTTGATGTCGACGAATCCGAGGCGCCGAACCACGAAGATTTTCTCTACGATAATCCCGAAGAGATGTTGATAGGTAGCGACGTGGATGAAGAAGATGAATGGATAGAAGAGGACGAGCTGGATCTCGATGATTTCGACGAAGATGACGAGGATGAATTCGGAGACGGGGAACTGTACCCCGACAGGCGATCCGAGGAGACTGAATTCGGCGGAGTCGAAATGATTACACCGAGGCGGATACTGAAGGGAGCGAAGAACGTCGAGACCGTAAAAGACTGTAAGTCAAGCTTATACGAAGTAAGGATAAGGAGGCTGAACAGTACAGGCAACTTTCTTGGGACTAGAGCGGACAAGGTTTGCTCTGGTAGCGACGATGGTAATTTCTTCGTATGGGACAAGGATACCGGTCGTCTCGAAGGTATATGGGAAGGAGATGGGTCAGTCGTGAACGGTAAGCTGAGCATTTCCTGTTACCCAAGTATTCAGCTGAGGAGCAGTGATGGAGCAACACCCCAGTCTGCCCGTCGTAGCCGTATCAGGCATCGACGACACGATCAAGGTGAGTGTCCTGCCTGCCCTATCGTGAAATGCCAGAAGCTGAATGAGCTAGATGTTCGCGCCCACGTCCACTCCGCCCAACCCTTCGTTCTCCCGCCTCCATCTCGCCGAAAACATCATCAAGAACAACACCGATAGGAGGAGGATGCACATGGGTTCCACCTTGAATCGAGTCGGCCTCCTTCAATTCCTCATGTCCAGAGGCGTCAATGTCGGTGAAGGCGACGATGAAGGAGATTTACAGGGGTGTCAGACCCAATGAAGGTGGCCAGAGAATCGTTGTATCAAGTAGCGCAGGATTCGGCGCATCACCGCCCAGCAATTGTAGCGGTCAATCCAGCAATTGTAGCGATCAATCAACATGACATGAATTGCATGAAACTATGGTATCAAGCATATACACAATGAAAGTAGACAAAATTAGCAGTACAGTCTCCTCCAAGCCGTACCTCCGACGTAGGACCCCTATTCACCCATCAAGTTGCCTACCTAATCCTGACGGTGTTCTTGCTCCTGCCCATTCCTCCATCTCCCTCATCGCTGGTCTTCTTGGCGGATCGAGCTTCCCAGATCTTCCAGAACTTGAGGTTCTCATCACCAGCACCCGTCGCGACGGTCGTTCCGTCGGGACTGAGACTGCTGCACAACACCCGGCTGTCGTGTGCGGGAACGTCGTAAATCTTTTGCAACGAAGGGTAAGACCAGAGTGAGATGGTGTTGTCCGGGAAACCATGAGTCGACAATAGCTCTTTCGAGTGGGGCGACCAGAGCAAGGAGGTAACTTGGGAGGAGGTGCAGAGGGAACTGGTTCGGGCACCGGTCGTGGATGACCAAAAGTGGATTTTGAGATCCGCACTTCCTCCTCCCGTCGCCAGCAGGGAAGACTGCCACGGGCACCATGCGAGAGCCTGCCGAGTCAGTGGGCTTGAGACAGGGCTTTTCGCTAGTGACTGACCTTGACAGCGGCCAGGTGGTTTCGCTTGGTCCACTTTGCAGTCCCCTTTGGAATGCCTTCTCCAGTCTGCAAGACTGATTGACCAATTCGACCACTGAACATATGAGCCATGTTGATTGAAACGCGTGAAAAGCGACACTCACTCCCAAGCATTGACGACATTGTCGTTTCCACCACTGGCGAGCAGCTGTCCGTCCGATCGCCACGAAAGTCCACAGACCTGTATGATCAGCACGATCCAGCTGGACGAGGCATTGGCGCTTACCTCGGCAGTGTGACCATTCAGCTCCATCACCTTGTGTTGCGCGACTCGGACATCGTGGTGATGAATGCTGCCGTCTCGGCAGCCCGAAGACAAGACATGGCCGTGCCAAGACAGTGAAGGTACGCGGGCATTATGCCCGCCCATGATACGCATACGCTTGCCCTCCTCGACGTCCCAGATTTCGACTTCTCCAGCGTCGTTACCAATGGCCAGATACGCTCCGTCGTTCGACCAGGACACTGACGTGACTTGTACCCTGTCCTCACTGCCTAATCAGCACTTGAACAGGCAGGACACGACCTGGCAAAAAGAACTCACCTCCCGTCTCCAAGGGCAGTGACGCCTCCACTTTCTGCGTCCCAGACGTAGCCCGTGTCGTGAAGACCAATGGCAACCCGGTTGGCGCAGCTCCAGTCGATCAAGTTGAGGTAATAGTCATCTGCGAAACCAGGAGCGTCCAAGACCCTATCTGGCACGTAGGGCGGAGCTCGCTTCTTGGCACCACTCGCGCCTGGGCCAGATGTGGTAGTACCCCTGCTCGCACTCGCCGAAGAGTGAAGCAGGTAGTTCCGCTGCTGATCGAGGTGGGATGTCGCATGGGAAGAAGGGGGAGGAGCCGACCGGAACGACAGGATACGACGGTTGGAGCTTGGTATGCCGAGAGAGGCAGACAGAGAACTGGTAGAGGGGTCGGCAGATACGGAGATGGAACGGTCGGCGGTGATATCCCCGTTGCTCTGCTCCATCGCCAGCGTGGGTAGAGCGGTCGATGAGCTGGATGAGTGATGGATGGATGTAGGTCGAGACGGCACGAAACGGTCAAGCTGGGTTATCAGCTTCACTCGGCACCCCTTGTTGCTTCGATACTCACATCCCGGCCCTTTGCACCATCCTTGCCGTCCTTTTCTCGAGTGAACGAGTAGTCACCGCTGTTTGACCGAGAGGCGATATCCATTTTGCCCATCCCCTCTCTCAAAGTCGCCATGCTGTCTCCCTCCCCACTCTTCCGGGGTGACGAGACCACCTTAGCGATGAAAGGGTTGGACCTGAATGGTCAGATCTGTGTCATGGGACTGCCATACTGGGTGGAGTCGACGGCATATGGCGTGCGTCCGGGCTCGAGCCCTCCCGTTACAAACAAGGTTGAATGATGATCAATGACGCTCGACTCACACATCGGCCGGTATGTTCCCACCAGCGTTCTCAGTCAACATTGCCGTTCCGAGCTCCTGTTATCTTTTGTCGCAAGTGACAAGCTGTATCGAAGGGAATATGTAAGAAGTATGAAGAGGATAGGGAGGATTGAGTGAATGGCAGGCAGCAGCAGTCCAAACAAAAGCAGTCGCGTCTGACTGCACGCCTAACACCAAAAACGGCGCGCCTGTTTTTGCTTACCGTACTCGCTGTAACCTTGATACGTAGGGAATGTCAGATCGACCCTACTAAGATTCACAATACCAATGTAGGCAAGTCAGCATAAGTCACCAACGACGTATGGCAAGGTGTGAGCTCCAGAGCGCCTCTGTCGAGCATGTGTACTTCCAGTCGCTGCACTTGAGCGTCAGGCCAATCTCGTCTCGCTGCCAGCTCGATCTGCCACTGCCTCGTCCCAAGCAGCCGCCAAGGCAAGCGGGCCTCATCCGATCCAGCCGCCCAGTGTGTCGCGCCGAAGCGTAAGAATTTCAGCAAGGGGTTCATCGTTACGCAGAGCTTCGAGGTACCGTCCTCAACTCGGGGCAATGTCGGGCCGGACGGTAGAGAATAGCCGGGTCGTCGTTATCTTTCGCGAGTTCACCCCTGTTTCTCGCCCACCTCCTTAGCATAACTACCGCCCTTTCCGCTTGAGTCATCAGAGCATGGTCGGTTATCACGATACAGTGGACTACAGTCGCGCAGTCCGAGCGACAGCGGACAGGAAGGCGCAATCGGCACCGTCTCGAGCGGTCGGTTTCCTCTCCGATCTCCTTGTCAAATTATCATTACCTCCGATCGTGCTCATCCACACTCCGCTTCTGGTCCTGATCAAATTATTCAAACGAAAAACCGGCCCGAAATGGTCTCTCCTGAGGTTTGTCGGCGTCAACGCGATGAGGCTGAATACGGTACTCCTCACACCTTGGATGCCTAGACCGCGGTCAGAGAACGAACAATGGGGATTACCTGCCGAGGGCAAGCCATTCCGGGATGCGATCAGTGCCGGAGAGTTAGATTTTGAGGTGGTCAAGTTGGAACCTATTGGGTCAGAGCTGCGGAAGGGTATTGCCGATGTCAAGGCAGTCGAGGTGACCACGACACCCGGGTTCTGGGTTCGGCCAAAAGGCGTCAAGAGGGACAAGGTCATTCTCTATATCCACGGCGGGTAAGTCGAGCTATGACAATGTGCTAAAGTGCCCTGCTGACGATGTCAGAGCGTACATCCGAGGCCATCCCTTCTGGACGCCTGTCGCACTGGGTCTAGCGAAGGAGACTGGCGTGCAGGTGTTTGGTGAGTGAGTAGCTGCCATACGGCAACTGACATGTCAGCTACCAACTATCGCAAATGTCTCTCCGATTCGACAGCTTTCCCTGCGCCATTACTTGACGCCCTATCCGCTTACACATATCTCCTCAGATCGTTCAACGCCTCGGACATCTCCTTCTCAGGCGACTCGGCCGGGGCCCATCTTTGTCTTTTCGTCTCGCGTTATCTCACTCAAATCGGACTCCCGCAGCCTGGTTCCATGGGGCTCATATCGCCTTGGAGTGACTTTGATCCAGCATACTCGAGCTATACCCGGAACGGCTGGTACGATTTCCTGCATCCTAGACGGCTACAGAAGGCGGTCACATCCGCAACGCGGTGGTATGCCGATTGGATGAAGAGCAGCGTGTGGTTCTCGCCCGCCAAGGCTGCCAAGGGGGACTGGGAATATCTCGCGGATGCTGGGGTTCAGGTTCATATGACATTGGGCACCAGGGAGCTGTTTGAGGATGAGATAAGACTCCTGTACGACGTCATGAAGAGGGATGGGGTGAACGTACACCTTCACGAGGTGAGCGATTTATCATCCAGCCACACGCGTCGATATGCGAACCGAGACCGAGGCTGACACCATCAAAGCACGTCGACGGAGTTCACGCCGAGCTCGTCAGCGACGCCTCAGCCCGCTCGGACCTGGTTCAGGCTCTCAAGCGGTCAATGCACGGCGCTTAGCTTTGGTATTTACGTATCGAAGCCCCTGCCTAGATCGTTTAAACAAATCAGGTACTGCCTTCCATAGCCGCATTTGTCAGCATACGAAGCGGTCAGGTCCAGTCAGCTGGACGGGATGTCTCTCCTTGCATGCCTCGACTCGCGAACCTGTCGGCCCGAGTCCACCGGGAATCCTTAAATGAGGCGTTGACGAGCATGCATGCTAAGCGAGAAAAGATTGCGGAGGACAGTCTGGAAACCCAATGCCGCCGGGTAAAGCCCCACTACCCTGAAAAATGGCCTCCACCCAAATAATTTTGGTTCAATGCCGAGACTTTTTGGAAGGGCGCTTCAGCTGCTTCGCCTGATCAACGTCTTGTCCATAGCCGCGGAAGTGCGATCGCATGGGAAACGAATGGAGGTACCTGTGGTGCTAGCGAAAGGGTCCCAGTTGTTGTGCATGTCCGGACTCGGGGCGTCATTGGGGTGGGAAAATTCTAGCGAACGCCCTCGGGCTGCTTTTCGCCGGGGGTCTGCAGGTATATAACTGGCGACATTTCGTCTTTCCCACTGCCCACTTCCTCTATCACACCTCTCACCAATCCCATCACCATGTCCGAGATCAAGCGCGAAGACACCATCCACGCCGACGACGCTTCGGCCGTCGAGGCCAACATGAAGGCCCCCACCGACCAGCACCATCTCGCTCCCGGCACCGAGAAGCGCATTTCCGTCGAGAAGTCAATGAAGCGCAAGCTGGACGCTCGATGCTCGCTCTTCGTCTTAATATACATCCTTAACTATCTAGACAGGAATAATATCGTTAGACTCGCATCTCCTGAGAAGTAGCGACGTCAAGGGCTGACAGTACAGGCCGCTGCCCGTCTGCGAGGCCTCGAGGAGGACCTGAACCTGTCGGACACCGAGTACTCGACCTGTCTCAGTATCCTATACGTCGGATACATCTTGATGCAGGTGAGTTTCGGTCGGACTGAATCGAAAACCACGGCTGACATTCCCAGGTCCCGTCCAACATGATCATCAACAAGATCTCCAAGCCGAGTTGGTACATCGCCGCCGCCGTAAGCCTGTCTGATAACTTAGCACTTTGGCGAGAGCTGACCCCCTCAGATGCTCCTGTGGGGTCTCATCTCTACCTTGTCGGGTGTCGTCAACAACTTCGGCGGAATGGTCGCTACTCGATTCTTCCTCGGTTTCGTTGAGGCTGCTTTCCTTCCCGGAGCGCTCTTGATCCTGTCGAAATGGTACACCCGAAAGGAGTTGACTCTCCGAAACGCCATCCTCTTCGCTGGTAACCTTATCTCGAACGCCTTCTCTGCTCTCGTCGGTGCCGGAGTGTGAGTCGATCTCGCGACCGTAGCTGTGAGGAAGTCCGTGCTGACGCCTCTCAGCTTGTCCAACATGCAGGGCACTCTCGGCCACGCCGCCTGGCGATGGCTCTTCTGGATCGAAGGTGCCGTCACCATGGGTGTCGCCATCGCCGCCGCTTTCATCCTGCCAGACCTTCCCACCAACTCCCGAGGATTCTCCGAGGACGAGCTTACGGTGGCGCGAATGCGTATGGAGGAGGATGTCGGAGAGGCGGATACCGATGCCGAGAACCAGGGCGCTTTTGAGGGTCTCAAGATGGCTCTCAAGGACTACAAGATCTACGTCATGATGTTCTCTCTGACCGCCTACGTCGTTGGACTCAGCTTCAACGCCTTCTTCGTGAGTGCCACACCAGAGACTGCATGTGCCGCCTCTTGCTCATACTTGCAGCCCACGCTCACTGGAACTCTCGGATTCGACTACGTCCCCACTCTGCTCATGAGCTCGCCTCCTTGGGTGTTCTCCGTCATTGTCTCGATGATCAACGCATGGCACGCCGACCGAACGCAGGAGAAGGTGAGACACAACCACAAGTGGCACTGCCGCAACCGCGCTAATTGACCTCAGTTCTGGCACATCTTTGGTCCTATCTGCATGGGTCTTGTCGGTTTCATCATCTCGCTCTCCACCGAGCAGGTCGCCGCCCGATACGTCGCTCTCTTCCTCCAAGCCGGTTCCTACGCTGGATTCATCGGTGAGTTGGCCTTCAAGCGTCTCGGACACAGGTCATGTCCTAAGGTCGCCCGGATCTTTGTGAACGCTGTACTTACGTGCCATAGTCTTCTACTCTTGGATCTCGTCGTCTTTCGTCCGTCCTCCTGCGAAGCGAGCAGTGGCTATCGCTCTCGTCAACGCCTTCTCTCAGGTAAGTCGGACCTTGCCACTGTGGCCTCAGCCAGAAGTTGACGCGCCGTGTAGCTGGGTAACATCGCCGGTTCCTACGTGTGGCAGATGCCCGAGCATGGCTTCAGGAAGTCCTACGGTATCGTCGTTGCCATGTTTGGTGTCGCCATCGCCGGTTGCTTCTGGTTCCGACAGATCCTCGTTGGACTCAACAAGAAGCTCGATGCGGCTGAGCGAGCGGCGGAGCCTACCGAGGCTGAGGCGCAGGGCAAGGCTGAGCAGTCTCACTTGGAGGGCAACCCCGACCTCGCTGGTCTCGCCAAAGGCTTTAGGTATCTCGTATAAACCGCTTCTCGCCGTCGAATCTGGTACATCATGCATGCCGTTGAAGCTCGGACAGACAGGCGCCCCTTGTGTTCACTGAGCCATGGATTCACCTATGTACCTGGGCTGGTCTCAAGACACCGACCGAGAATGGGCAGTGCCCGCCACTCCCAGGACGTCAAACAGAGGCTTGCAGGATACGGTAGCTCCGACAAGCCGACTAGATGTCTCGTTGCCTCCGATTGTCATGTCTCGCCAACTCGCTTGACCTCGACACCAGTACTCGGGCCTGTCGAGCCGATCTTCGGTGGCAGGACCAGTACTCGTGTATTTCTTCTCCAAAACGTGACGAGCGTCTGCGCCGGCAAAGACGGGTTGTCCTTGTTGGGCGTCAGGATGGAAACAGTGTTGAAGGAGATGAGACTGACCTCATGGAGATAATGTCCGACATCTGGAAGTACTTCAAGTTGAAACTTTCCTTGCCTTCAAGTTGGTCAGTGTGGCATCGCCTCCCCAATCAATGGACACCTACATTTGTCCCACCATAAGCTCTTTGTCTAGCCGCTCCTGCCCCGCCAGGACTAACAATCGCGCACATTTGGCCGTTAGGAAGCGGGAGCTCAAGCCTGTGTACCATTCTGTAGATCGTCAGCGTCTACGCCTGTAGGAAATGCTTCTCAACTCACCTTCCCAATAGGGCTCCGTCGCGAGCAGATCCGTTCTCCAGATCTGCTTGGAATGGGGACCAGGATTCTCGGTTGCAGGAGAGGGCACGAGGTAGCTCGGTACCGACACTCGAGCGCTCTCGGTATTACGGATCGAGTGTGAAGCGAGGCTGGTGTATCAGTGATGCTCCCGATAGCGATGGGATAATTCTTCGAAAGCTCACTGCCATTGTATCCCGTCGATCACCGAGCGAAATGTGCTTGGTCTCTGTGAGAGGATGTTCTTCATAAGCGGCAAAGCCTCAAGAGCGGTCCCTTTCAAAGTCAGTGAACAGTTCCATCACCTGACAAAACGGTCCCTACCTTCTACTACATCGATCACGCCCACGCCAGAGACCGTATAACCGGCCATCTGCAGTTCGGTCACAGCCCCTGTGATTGGCGCAGCGCCCATTGAATGTCCGAGAAGCTGTCTGTGAGCTTGCGTCGAAATGAACCCAGTTATCGGACTCACCACGAAAGCAGGCGCTTCCTTCGGCTTGGGAAAGAGATGACGGATCAGATCCCATAGATCGGCCAGCAATGTTTCGTAATGGAGAGCATTCTCCGTCTCTTTAGGCCCACGCGTCTTTCCTGAGGGAGATCAGCCCTCTTCCTCTGCCTTGTAATTCCACTGGACGCACCATGACCACGACAGTCATAAGCCAAGACCCCAAGCTCGCCATTGCTCTCGAGCTTGACCTCCTTTGCCAAAGTCGCAAAGCTCAAACCTCCTGCTCCTGCCCCATGATGACAGACCAGATATGTCCCATGCTTCGAGTCTTTCGTGGGTATGGGAGGCGTCAGGTAGACTCGGAAGGTCATCTCTGTCCCTGGAGGATGGACCTCGAGCGCTTGTTCGAAGTACCCAGAGGCGGAAAGGGGGGACAAGTCCTGGATAGGGGCTCGCGAAGATGATGCAATTCTGCTAGATCAGAGACGTGAATCTGTCCGGACGAGAGAGCTTTGATGCTCGGCACCCACGGCATGCCGAGCTCGCCCACCCCGTCACCGCCTTCCAATTCCTCGACGTCGTCCCCGGTCGTCTCAGCCCACGGCGCCCGCGTGGGTGCCATAGGCGGCGGCATGGCCGGAAGCCTGTTCATGATCGATTTGCGGAAGTTGTCCCCCATCTTCCTGGTGCTTTGAACCGGCTTTGATTGACAGCTGATAGCGCAACGATTGCTTTGTTGCCTCACGCAGCCAGGATGGACGAGACATTGGGTGTTGGAAAGTGGAGGTGAAAGCCACGTGGATATCGTCGCTGAAATTACTTGTGCGCAACTCGGCGATACCCATCTGTACAATATCTGTATCATTCATCGACATCGTTCAGCGTTTCAGGCCGTAGCTCAACGGTAAAAGAGGAAGGAGAGAAAACATCCTCGTCACACAGCGCAAGATTCAAACCGTCGTCCGAACAGAAAGAAGTCAAAACACCGTTCGGTCAACTCACTTTTCGTCTCTCCCGTCATGTCGAAAGCACCGGTAGCTCAGCTTGTCGTGAGTAAAGCAGACTTGAGCAGGCGGCAAACAACTCAGAGTCTGATAATTTGCAGAAAATTGTGGTGCCTGCGGGCAAGGCAACGCCATCACCACCAGTCGGACCCGCTCTCGGAGCTCGAGGTGTGAAAGCCATGGATTTCTGCAAAGAGTTGTAAGCTACCCCATGCACCCAGAACCTTCCTGTGGAGTCCTGTTGACGCTTTAGCAACGCAAAAACGGCCCATCTTCAGCCATCAGTCCCTACACCCACGTCAATAACGATAAATCCGGACCGTACATTCAGCTTTTCGATCCGCACACCGCCCGTTTCGTATTTACTGAAGAAAGCTGCCGGTATTGAGAAGGGATCAGGAGCACCAGGGACATCAGGAGGCAAGAGTGGTAGTGTGACTTTGAAACATATTTACGAGATCGCCAAAGTCAAGTGCAAAGATGAGGGACTAGGGGTTCTGGGAGAGGAGAGGGTTGCTCGGGCGGTCGTGGGGAGTGCAAGATCGCTGGGCCTGGAAGTCGTGCCATGAGATCAACGGAAGACCGATCATTCGACGGTCTAGTCCAGATTTCTATCACTATCGCCCTTCAAGCACTTTCGCCTTCATCCACCTCACAGCATCACCTCACTGCTCGCACCAATTCGACCTACAGATACCCCGCATAGCATGTATACCATTGCCACAGTCACGCCAACTACAGATCATTGGCACCTCCGCTGTCTGTCAAGCTGATGATGCCAGGGCTGCAACGATCTGAATGAGCTATGGATGCGGCATCTCCAAGTCTCGCGATGATCGATCGACAGTCCACGGATCTGAACAATAGCCTACACACTTGCATCATGTTACTCCCATCTACTTCTGTTCATTGAAGATCCACTGCTTCGCCGCTTCAGCATCCCTCTTCTGCTCCTCTTCCGTCTTGTTCTTCTTGCCTCGCTCAGGGACACCCAAACCTCGATCAGTTCCTGGTCGAGCTTCGATCCTGTCGATCCAAGCGGTGAGAAGCGGGAATGCCTCTTTCGTGACGTTGGGGATGCCGGCCCACTCGTGTCCTCGAATCCACGGGAACACTACGTACGTCAGTTGGCGGGTGTGGCAGAATGAACAGAAGAGGAGTGGGGGACGTACTGCTGATATCGACGATACTGAACTTGTCGCCGACGAGGTACTCGCCCTTACCGGCTTTCAAGCCATCCTCCACAACCGTGAACAGTCGTCGGGTCTCTTCTTGATATCGCTTGATTCCGTACGGGATCTTCTCGGGGGCGTATCGGCTACGGCAAAGTCAGTAATCGAGTCGCTCACTGAGGGGGGGGGGGGGGAATCGATCACTCACAAGAAGTGGTTGGCCTGTCCTTGCATGGGTCCAATACCTAACAATCGTGCTTAGCAATACCATCACACATGATCGACGTTGCGCGGTGACTCACCTCCGTGGCCAAAGAACAGCCAGCTGTACGCCTTGCTCCTCTCGATCTCGTCTTTGAACCAGAACTTGCTTTCCGGATCGTACTTCTCCACTAACCAGAGCAAGATACTGACGCTCTCGAATACATTATGTCCCTTCCCATTCACCTGGACATTGTCGTCGATGAGTGCCGGGATTCGACCGTTCGGGTTTACTTTGAGGAACTCGGGTGATTTCTGCTCGTTCTTGTCGAATTGGATATTGACAAAGTCGTAGGCCAATTTGGGTTCTTTCGGGTACGCTCCCCTAAGCTCTTCAAGGAGGATAGAGGGTTTGTAACCGTTCGGAGTGCCCTTGGTAAGCAGGTGCAGCTTTGGTTCGCCTTCGTTGGTGAATTGCGAGTGTGACTCGGGGAGTTGGGGTGCGTTTGTGTAGGGCATAGCGATGAAAGCTTTGGTGCTGGCTGAGAACGGTCGAGCTGATCTGATGGATGATCCGATAACAGAGCGTAGCATATATGCAATGAACAGTAGAGCGCTGGGAACAGGACACGTATATATAACTTACTCTACGGTTACGTGCTCACCTCATCGTTCGTCATTTCCGTTGGCCGGTGACTGACCCACCGTGATCCGAGATTACCGGGATGAATAATCAGGCACCACCCAATCTCGGGATCCCAATCGAGGATGGTTTATAAGCTTCCGCGAGCCGCTGTCGTTCGTCCGTCTGAATCGTCCGAGTAACGTACCGTCAGGAGCATGAGAATGAGCATCGCTTGCAAAGACCAAGAGCTTCTCCGATTCATCTTCGTGAGGGGAACCTCCGCCAGATAGAAGATAGAACATTTAACCTATTGTCACTCCCTGCCTCGCGCTGAAGTTATTGTTGCATTGATGACAGACAACTTGACTTTGGTCTGATGACAACGGTTGTTTGTTTGGTATCTACCTACAATCGAGATAGATAGACAAGGTATGATTGTGTTAGTAAGACAACGCGGTTTCTCTTCCTATTTCTCTTCCGTGACCTTCACTCTACCCTCTCAATACAAGCGAGGCTATGCGAACTGACTGTGTACACCCGAGTTGCGCCTCAACCAAGAAGTGTAGGTAGCGAGGAACTGAACTTGCTCAAACGATTCGATCGCTTTCAATCCACGTCGAGAACGGATCATGGCGATGACTCGCTCGACGACAGACATGACCATCTGATGCTCGATCTCGGCGGGTAGAGGTCGGCCTGAACCCTTGTTGGACTCGGCCACGAGCTGAAGGGTAGGGTGAGGCGCGACAAAACCCATTTTGATGGCCCACGCGCTCGCAGTCAGACCGGCTCGTCCGACACCACCTGGAGAGAGTGTCAATAACGCCATCAGGAGCTTAGGCAGCAAAGACGGCCGAGACTAACCGCGACAGTGGACGAGAACGTTGATGCCCTCAAGGGTGTAGTTTTGGCAGATCAGCTCGACTTGAGTATCGAACATCTGAATCGACACGGGAGTGAGTCCGTCAGGCATGGGCATGCTGGGAAAGAGTGTGAGCGATCGACTGAAAGAGACGAAAGGAAAGCAGAGAGATTTACCGGATAACGTCCATACCGATTTTGGCGGCGATCGCGCGGTACGTCTCCCAAGGAACGCCAAGAAGGGCGAGTTCCGCATCGTCGAGACAACATACCAAACACCCCACTCCTTCATTCTTGATCCGCCTGAGATCGGTCTCAAGATCTCGACAAACCGGAGCTCGGCCTTTGACGGGACCTTCCATTCGCAATCGCTTGCCGGGACAGCTCGACAAGAGAAGATTGCCAAGACGTTTCGCACCAGTGTCAATCTTGAGATCTGAGCGGACGGGACTCGGGGGCGTCGAGTTGGCCGGTGAAGGTGCAAACGCCAACAAGAGGGACGGGACGTCGACCTGGGACGCGAGCATCATGGACGAGCCTCGGCCGGTAGGCCGAACGAGGTGCGACGATAGGGTCGACAGCAACTCGGTGGGGAAGAAGGGCGAGATGATGATGGGGTGAGTATCGGAAGTCTTGACGACGTGACCAAACATAGCTGGACCCGAAGCGTTTTGCTGCTGCTTGACCGAAGACAGTTCGGGAGTGGACGATGAGAGCTTGCGGTTTTGACCCGTCTGATCGATCATTGGACTGCTGGGCATGATGACACCCGAAGAAACGGCCTCTTCGACGACCATAGCTTCATCAACCTTTCGTCGTTTCTCTTCTTCCGAGTCGACAAGGTTCAAAGGGCGCTTGGAACCGCACGACTGGGCACGTTCGTGTCGAGTGCGTATACCCGCTTCGCCACCAGCGGTGGCACTCTCGATAGAGTCGATATCCATGGCGTTTACGTCCTTGGACGACGAGGACAGCGCCATCGACGAGGCGAGCGCGTCAAGCTCAGTGATGGATCGGGTACCACGAAGAGCCGGGACTGCTTCGTCAACGATGGTCGAGTCCATCGCAGCTTTGATGTCGGCGATCGTGCGCTGCTCGATCTCGAACTGGGACGAAGTGGTAGGGCTGGACTGGGAGGAAATAAACGATTCCGAACTCTGGTCCGAGCCGTCATCCGACGAGGAAGATTGACGTTGTCGACGGCAGGTGAAGTAAGTGGCGGCGGAAGACTTGAGCTGATGTTCAAGGTCGGCCTGGCGTTTCATGACAGCTGCGACCCAGCCAGGGTTGGCGTATGACTGTGGCTCATAGAATGCCCTTGCGCCTGAACCAGCGTGAGCATTGCGACCGATCGCGTGAGTACGGGCGCAAGACTGACCATTCGGACCCCACTTGGACTGATTGTAGCCGCTCTGAGGCCATTGCGAACACAACCTGGCACACTCGAGCACTCGCTTGTTCTCGGCTTCCGCCCACTCCCTCTTTCTCGCCAAAGCAGCCTGAGGGTCGAGCTGGGCCAACTCTTCCGCAGATGGTCGAGGGATAGCCACGAGACTGGGCAAAGGGCAGTCACTAGTGGCGGTAGGAGGCGACTGAGGCACTTGAGGTGGTGGCGCCAGCTGGGCTGTAGGCGGTGGAGCGGGGCTGGCCGATCCGGGTTCTCGCTTCTTGCGCTCGCCAAATTGGATGCCCATCGACTTGCCGGTATGCACGACGGCTTTTGCCATCTTTCCAAAGTTGGACGTCCATGACCCTCGATGAGCCGAAGCTGGGGTGTTGAGGGTCGACTGGGTAGGCTCGAGCTCGGTCTGAAGGACAGGAAGCGACACGACACTGCCTGATGCGGGTGTGTGCAAAGGCAAGCTCATGGTAGAATCGCCCGACGTGTTTGAAATGGATGGTGGGGCTGTGGGAGGTAGGGAACCATCGACATCGGCAGAATCAACCGTCTGGATGGACGGAATGGAGTGAGAAGTCAGGACCGAAGTGGATGATGGCTGTCGAGTAAGAGGCGCGCCAGCCACTGCCGGATTATCGATGACGGTAAATCCCGCTGCATCTTCAAACGGTAGTTCGAGACCGAGACCTTCACTCTTTTGGACGGCAGATGTCTTGTGTTTGCTCGAAGAAGGACCAAACGCGTGCTTTCTCGCCTTCTTGCTGCTGTGAACACCGTGCTTCAAGTGTGCGTGAGAAGTCGTCGGCGCAGAGGCATGACGGGTGGAAGGAGTCGCCACTTTGGCGGGAAAGTACGGCGGTGGCGGTGTTGCCGTTGCCGTCCGAGACATGATGATAGAGGTAGATATGCGGATGGATTGGGGAAGGTGGCGAAGAAGTGCGGTGACGAAGATATGGCTATGATTGGGAAGGTCGTCTCCGTTTTCTTCGCGCCTTTGAGCGGGGTCACGTTACGCCGGACAGGTCGACGTGTTGTGCGAGGGAGAGAGAATTGTGCAGACGCGAGCGATCACGCAATGGAGAGGCGGGATGAGTCGAGTGTAGTGCGAGATGAGTTCGAAGAGGATGGGACCGTTATCGATGCTGTTGCCACCGAATACGAAGATCCTTTGATTCGATAGGAGGTGGGGAGCACAGGTGAAAGGAGATGGAAGGTCTGGCCAACGTTCGATAGAGTCAGGCTCAGAGATGAATGGAATGCTAGGTGAGGCTCAGTCATGTTCCGAAGATGTGATAACAAGGGGGACGTACCGTGTTCTCAATGGTGGTGGCAAAGGTCACACAGAAGCCCAAGACTGGATGCTCGAGTGTGATTTTACAATAATAGCGATAGACCGGTTGACCAGACAACTAGGACAGGACCAAATTGGGGTATCTTTCATGCAACGACGGCGGCGGTGTTGAATGGGAAAGAGCGAGGTAATCTAACAGCTTCCGACGAGGATAGCCTCGACGGAGCCGTTAGAACTGGTTTTGAGTTGCGAGGACATGTTGATGCGGGTAATGACGATATGAGGTGGTGTATGTTTCGGGTGTGGTTGACTTATGGCGGTGTTGCGGGAATGCTAACGACAATGGGTATAATGAGTGGTGAGTTGATCCGCCGGAGCCGGAAATGCGTGCTACCCTTTGTTGATGGGAGTTAACTGGTCGACTCGCGATGTTATCCGATATCGACTTTTGCGAGAGAGCCGGAAATGTAAGAATGCTTTCTTCCTCTTATTCCTCCGTGGTATCGTGTCGAATAGATGAATGGGAGATGTGGTGAAAGATCATGCGATTGCCTAGAGCTGAATGAGTACACAGCTAGAGAGATGAGATTGGTGCGACTCACGCTAGAGACGCGGGATTCACCCCACGTGACCGGAACGAGTGGCTCGGTCCGACTAGTGCGCGTTTGGGCTGATCTGCGTCCTATGCAGACGGTGTTTTGTTGATGTTGCTGAGGTGTAAATGGTCTATTATAAGGTGGTGGGAGTCTGATGAACGGCGAGCTGAGAAGCTGAACCTAGGTGGTACTTTGTGACTGGCGGCAACGACCTTTGGCTTAGATGCCTGGGAGATGAGCCTGATGAGTGGCGACGAAGCAAATGCACCACCATACACAGGACGGAATCAAATTATAATCACAGGGTTCTGAACAGGCACAGTGGAGTCGTGTTGGTCCTTAAAGAGAGGGAGTCTTCAAAGAAGAGGAGTGCTTTGTTAACGCCGATAGCCTGTTGCATTAGATGAGATCCTTAACGCCGACGACGAAATGGTTCGGCGACGCCTCGAAGGCCTTGCTCGCCATCAATCCTGCTCCTTTCCCCTACATCCCCATATTATCCGATACTTGACTTGCGGTATCGATTGGATCCATCTAGCTCCTTGGTCAGTACCACCTTGGACAGCTCCCCCTGACCGAACATCGCTGACTTGGGTTTAGCAAATCGCATAGGACTTTTTATCCAAGTAAGCAAGCCCCCAAAACGATCAAATTCGACTTTTCGACATCATCAACAAACCACCACATCCAACTCAATCCAACATGTCCAAGCTCCCCGCCTCTTTGCAAGCCTCCGAGGAGGACTACCAGATGATGCTCGCCGCTCAGGTGCATCTCGGTACCAAGAACTGTGACAAGACCATGGAGCCGTACGTCTACAAGCGAAGGGCCGACGGTATCCACGTCCTCAACATTGGAAAGACCTGGGAGAAGCTCGTCTTTGCCGCCCGAATCCTCGCCACCATCGAGAACCCCCACGACATTGCCGTCATCTCTGCCCGACCTTACGGTCACCGAGCCGTCCTCAAGATGGCCGGTTTCACCGGTGCTCAGCCCATTGCCGGCCGATTCACCCCCGGTAACTTCACCAACTACATCACCAAGTCGTTCAAGGAGCCACGAGTGATTGTTGTCACCGACCCCCGAGTCGACCACCAGGCCATCCGAGAGGCCGCCTACGTTAACATCCCGTAGGTCTATCCCCCACTTGCCCTTGCGTAATGATCTTGCTGACCGTCCAGCGTCATTGCCTTCTGTGACACCGACGCCAACCTCAAGTTCGTTGACGTCGCCATCCCCACCAACAACAAGTCCCGACACTCTATCGGTCTCATGTGGTACCTCCTCTGCCGAGAGGTCCTTCGACTCAAGGGTCAGATCCCTCGAGGATCTTGGGAGACCCTCCCCGACTTGTTCTTCTACCGAGACCCCGAGGAGGTCGAGAAGGAGGCTGCCGAGAAGGCCGCCGCCGCCGCTGCCGCTGAGGGTGGTGACGTCGAGGGTGTCGCCGCCGATGCCGCTACTGGTGTTGCCCAGGAGTGGGACGCCGGAGCCACCGCGGACGCCGTCTTCCAGGCTCAGCCCACCGACCAGGGTGAGTACCTCCCTGAGATTCGATGTTATCGCAAGCGCTGACGTTTCAGCCCTTGACTGGTCCGCCGATGCCGGAGGCCAGGACTGGTCTGCCGAGCCCACTACTGCCCCCGCCCAGCCCATCAACGACCAGTCTGGCGGTTGGTAAACTGTCTTGGGATTAAAATTATCTATTCCATCATGAATCGCATCATATAGGTCCTGCGCATGTCTTGTCTGGGACGCTAACGATCTTGTTGCACTCCCGAGCATGATTCCATATGGCAAGCGGTCGTGATCGTGCTGAAGACCGGGACCCCATAAACACGCATGAAGGCACGTGAGATGTCACGCGTCGAAATGATGACTGGACTTTTCGGATCGATCGCGTTGAGGACGACATCTGCATTGGTAGTACTTGCGTATTCGGCAGACTCATCATGGACGACGAGGACAATGATTAGTGAGAACATCAAAGTCGCGAAGAGCGTTATCGTATGTGTACTGAACATTTAGTGAGCTCGAGCGTCAAAAGACGATCGCGGAGAACCAGCAGCTCCTCAATTCGCTCGGTCTCGATCCGAACGGAACTGCCAAATTGAACATTCCTAAACCCGAAAAACCTGCTCGGTCCAAAGTCGCTCAAGCGACGAAGAAACGCAAGTCGACAGCTTCGACTCAGGATGATGGACCCCGAAGGCGGAGTGGCCGGATCGCGGGTTTAGAAGCGGATGGGGAACAGCTGAAAGTGAAACTTGAGGAGGAGGAGAAGGAGCGTGCGGTCTTGAGAGTCGTGGCGAGGAAAGAGAGGGATCAGGTCATGCGGATCAGGGATATGGAGGAGGACAATGATGAGGACGATAGAAACAGTCTGGTACGTGATGTGATCAAATTGTCGAGGAGAGTTGATGGTTGACATCGCCCAAGGATCAATACCTGACCAATGTGGCCTCTCAAGAGTGTCCTCGGCGCTTGCCTGAGGAGATTACGAGCGCCAACGAGGCGTACGCAGATCTCGACACCAGCAAGCAGGTGGACGAAGTCGGCCGGCTCAGGGATCAGTTCAAGAATATGGAACTGCGAGGTAACGCCAAAGTCACCAACGATAGAGTGTTCAGTATGGTCGTTCACCCCGACAAGACGAAAGATCTAGTCTTTGTTGGGGATAAGTACGGATGCTTGGGCATGTGAGTCGACCGTGCCGATCTCCTCGGTATTAGGCGAGAGCTGATCGGTCAGCTGGGATGCTTTGGGCCCTTCGACCGAGAAAGTCAAGGACGAGGACGATACTGCCGGTGTCAAGACTGAGGAGAATGGCGAGGACGTTTCGGAAGGCAGGATATGGCGTATACAAGCCCACGCTCGGAACTCGATTACGGCGATGAAGGTCGATCCCATCAACGGGTCTGGCGTGAGTGTCCACCCGAGCTTATGGTCGTTTGATCTCAATTGCTGAATTTGATCCAGCTCTACTCGTCTTCGTACGACTGCACTTTACGACACCTCGACTTTGCGAAACTCACTTCGACCGAGCTCTTCGCACATCCCGACGAAGACATGCTCATCACGCATTTTGACCTTACACCATCGGGTCATGAGGCCTGGCTGGCAGATAAGAACGGCGGAATCAGTCATTGCGATTTCCGAGAAGGGCAGAACGATCGTAGGAGATGGGTCGTTCAGGAAGAAGGGCGCGCTGCCAAGCTGGGTGGACTGAGTGTGAACCGTAAGTCCGTGGTCCACTTAACCTGAGGTAGACGTCGCGCTGACGCCGATATGCTAGCGCTTATGCCTCATTTGCTGGTGACAGCGGGTAACGATCAACACTTGCGTATATGGGACACACGGCATTTCTCCCATCTCAATCCTCGGTCGACCGACGTCCTTGCTATGCCCGCTACCGCCAAAACAGAGGATGACAAGCCGCCACGTATAGATACCTACCCATCGTCGAGCATCGGTAATGAAAGAGTCGGCAACTACCTGTCTTCCGCCAAGGGTAAGGGCCTTCACCGGGCGAGCTATCAACATGGCAAGAGCTGTTCCGCGGCATACTGGGACCCATGGGGTCGCCGGATCCTCACCACAAGCTACGACGACAAGCTTCGTAGTGCGTCTTGTCTCCTACCACCCACTCGCCGTGACTGATGTGGCAGTATGGTCGTTAAACCCAGACTCATTTGCCCAAGACGCCCCATTACCCCCCACACACTTCAAACCGGCCAAACAGATTCCGCACAATTGTCAGACAGGTCGATGGCTCACTATCCTAAGAGCTCAATGGAGTATGAACATGGACTACATGCCCCACTTCACCGTGGGCAATATGAAGAGAAGTCTGGACGTCTTTGCAGCGACGGGAGAAAGGATAGTAGCGTTGTGGGCCGACCCGTGAGTCAAAGTTATCGATAGCTTGGATTGCAGAGCTGAGATACTAGGGTGACGGCTGTTCCGGCTGTGACGACGTCGCATCCGGGAAGAGTGGATCATGTGTTTGGGGGAAATACTTCTGGACGTGTACAATTTTGGGCATCTGGTGATTCGTCATAAATCCTTGTATTCTGTCTACCCATATCGGCTGGCGCACATGCACGAGTGCTTCGACAAAAGCTTTACCTCCATCCACGCAAAGACCAGGAAAGATCTGCCTCCTGTATTGGTCAGCGGGCATGGCATTTTCCGGGGCTTTCGTGAACTCGCGGAGCAGTTGAGCCTAAGGGATTGGAGCGATCAGGAGTGGGGTGCAAGCGGCCATGCAAGTTCCCTGAACGGCGGAGCAGGCAATGATCGCCACAGGCGCTCCAAGACCAAGCATGAAAGTACCTGGACTCTGAGCAAGGTGTTTTGCTTTCATGTCGAGAAGACTCACCCGCGACGAAGCCAGCCTGAGTTACACAGAGGTTGTATCCGGCACTGCAAGCTGTCTGGCACAGACCATAGGCGATGGGACCAGCGGCGCCGAGCTGTAGCAAAGTCGCTAGACCGACGACTGCGATGAGGATGATCTTCATCGTGTCTCCGAAAGGTATTGAGCGAGTTCGAACTCTGTAAGGGAAGTTGGTGGAACGGGCGAAGAGCTTGAACGAATGTTCAAAGCTGCTGACCTAGAGATCTGACGATCGAGTCGGTTGTCAAGCCTGACCGCTCACTCCTTGTCGTCTTGACGACAGAGCGCCACATGCCGTAGACGTTGACAACGGTCAGAGACCGTGTGGAAGGTCGAGCTCGATCTGACGTCCAGGTACCCGGGATGTGGAGGGCCTTGGATACAGGTCGGTCGAAAGGCGTAGGTCATAATGCGGCAAGTCCGGCACGTGGGTCTTGATATGGTCACTCGGCGCCGCTTCGTACGAAGAGAGGCTTCAGGGGCTACAGGGTTGTCGGTCACTTGGCACAGGTTCCGCGATACAGAGCATCGGCCGGGGGTGGCCGGCAATTGGCGATATGAATAGCTTCGAGCATGACTGGAAGTGGGGACTGATAAGCACCCTCGGTCTTGACCTGGATGAGCAGTCAGCGGGAGTCAATTGGGATATAGGACACTGCGCCTACCCGACTGGCAAGCTTACTGCCGTCTCCCTCCATCCAGCCTACCACGGTGACAAACTCCCCTCGGTCGAGCTTGAGCACTTCGTCTCGCCTAGCTCGAGAAGTTTTGGAAGAGGCGAACTGGTCAAAGCCCGTACGTGAATAGACTGCATCGTCCGGAGCCGTCAAGTCAGGCAAGGCAGGCGACATGCCCAGTAGAGGTGTGGTTATGTTGACGAGGAGTGTCGATAGTGATACGGTAGCTCGATCCGATACTGCCGACAAGAGTAGAATGCCTCGCTTCGCATCGAATGACAAGATCCTATGCAGTCAGCCTCGAGCCTGAATGGCTGTATAAGGTCTGGACTCACTGCCCCGTCGTCCGTATTTTCCGGCCCTTGTGCTCCGGATTGATGTGCGAAATCGGAATGAACAAGGCAGACTGGATGATATCGGTAGGCGGTTCGGGCGGTTCCAGTGCGACCAAGACCGGATGATGCGTCTCCAAGCTCCTCTCATGGTTCATCGTCGACTTGCTACCCCCTCTGAATGCCGCATACCGATTTTGCGTCGAGGAAGAAACAAAGCATTCGCGCTCGAAGATCTCGGTTGACGCCCCTTATGTCAGCAAAAACGCCGGCCGGTTAAAGAGCCGATCACCCAAGTCTGGTGTCTCAACTGCGTCACTACTCGTTCACTATTGTAAACAAAACTCTGGGTCGTCCTTTGTATGTCGTGTCTGACACGAAAAGGGCGACATCACCGACCGAGGATCATGACTCGCTGAAGGAATACCATCTGTCTTATACATCGATTACGCTCGTGTTGGAGGTCCGACCATGGCGAGCTCGTTCGTTCAGGCTGGATCGCCGCTGGATGACTATTTCCGAGGTGAGTTGCTTTCGCAGTCGGCATGAGCTCATCGCGACGCTCCTTGTGATGTTGTTGTACTCTGACTGAACTCTGACTGACTTTTGTAGATGAGGTGGAGATGCTTGCAGATGAAGAAGCCACAGCCCAACCTGGATGCCTCGGTAGCGAGCCTGACGATACTGTGAGTGGGCTACGATCAATGCCCCGGTGGTCCCGGGAGCGCTGACGACAGCAGACACTAGTCAACCAGTCAAGCGACATGAGCTTCGATAGCTCCAGTTCCACCCGAGGCTGGACAGGCAACATCCCCAACCACGCCAGCTCATCTCGTTCCTCCCGTCAATCGTCAATCACCTCCCAATCGGCCATACCTCCTAGCCACCAAGCCCTCGCCGGAGACGCAAAAGATACGGATGAGTTTTCAGAGCGATTCAAGTACCTTATTTGCTCTTCAGGACTGTTGGAGAAGGATCATGTACCGTGTCTAGGAGCGAGCACGAAGGACCGCGATAATCCGACTACCGTCCACTCGGTCGGGGAGTATGAAGCTGGATCCAGTCGTCCAATCTGGGTAGACGTCGAGAGATGGAGAGATCTGCTCAGCAAATCGATCGATAGCGCTCGACGTCGGCCCGATATCGCCCTCGCCGGATTTGTGCTGGCCCTAGCCGTCGTCTGGGTGACTGGGTGGAGGGTCATCATACTGTTCGGCATCATCGCGATATTAGGGACCGGCATAATGCTGCGCGCACGATTGCGACCTTTGAGTCCCTCCAAGGAAGTCATTATCACGAGCGTACAAGGTGGAACGGGAGCCGCGAAAGCTGGTCCTCGAACACAAGCTATGACTAGCTTGGAAGACTTGCTCGCCAATTCGAAATCTCTGGACCACACTGTCGATTCCGCCTTGGCTCATCTGCAAGAGCTAGACGATTCGTCTGATCCATCAAACAGTCTTCGACTCGCTGTACACCGTCTCACCGACCGCATGACCGATCATCTGGCTACTGCGACATCGACATTACTGGGACTGGTTGACCGGAAAGAATTGGGCGTGCTGGGCGACATGTACGACATACCGGTCGCTACGAGTTTCTTCTATCCTCGACATAAGCACCGCGCGATGAATGGGTCGGACGAGTCAAGCGAGGACGATAGATCGTCAGAAGCTCTCCCGCCGAGGAAGTCCGCTGCGTCTCCGCTCAAGCCTTTGTCCTTGCCAATGGGTACGTCGGCATCGATGCCGAACCGCCTCAACAGTCGGATAAGACACACGGCCCACATGTCCTTGTCCGGACTGCCGCCCGGGGATCGCTATACCTCGCTTCCTCCACGTACACCTCGGGCTTCCAAGCGGTCGAGCTGGGCTCCAGAATGGAATGATCGCATCAAACGTGATGTCCAGAGCGATGGGGGCGAAATGAGCGATAGCGATCATCGATTGAGTCCCGCGCCTCTTCGACGATCGAACGAACTCAAGGCATCCGGACTGCCAATCACACCGCAGATCCCCCCGTTCACCCCCAGAAGGTCATCACCACTTTCTCAGCCTGATTCGCCGAATCCATCGGACGGGCCTCAACGGCACATCTTCCCGATCATTCCACCCACCCCGGCTCAGCAGCCACTCATGCCTTCACCCATGGTCGACTCACCTATCAAAGCCGAATCGAAACGGAGAAGTCTGCAAAGCATGCCTTATTTCCGCTCAGATCAATCCGACTTGACTTCACCCGGCCGTGCTTCGGTCTCAGGATCAAGCTCTCTCAGCCGTACCCCGTCCTTGCAATATTCGGACTTGCAGATGCTTCGCGATCGGTCGACACACGGATCCCGCCGATCGTCCGTCTCCGCCGCGAACCTATTTGCACCATCTTCGCTACCGCTCATTACGGCGCTCAGTGAACCGCTCGAAAGACCGAGACCGCAGCGTGGGAATTCGCTCAATCCGCTCACCACTCCGGGTCTGAGAGCGGCGTGTCTCGGTGTACATCTCAAGAGACGGAGGATGGCCTGTTGTCTTTTGGGCTTGAAGTTTAGCGAGGATGAGGAGTATTGGACGACCGTCAAGGACGTCATCGATGATTTGGTGCTTGGCATCAAACGGGAGATGGCGGATCTGGACGCCGCTCTCTCCTCAGCGAAGGCCGCTCGACCGACAAAGCAAGCCCAATCTAGCGATCCGATCTCGCCCCCCTGGCTGCACACGAGCTCGACTACGGATGGCACGCCCGACTTTGCACCTCGTACTAGTGATCACGCCCTGCTCAGCCAACACATCGGGTCAATGGAGGACACCTTGCATCAAGCATGGACGAACCTACAAAAGGTCAAGGCGGGTATCTCGAGCTCGACCGGCCTCTCCGCACGCTGGACGGACGTTCGCGGTGACCTTGGACAGCTTATCCGAGAGTGGGAGAGGGGCAAGGACGTCGTCGGTCGACTTGATCCTCCGCAGAACGGTCATGTTGATCACGATCGAAACGGAGACGGTGACGAGGGTCGACCACCGCCCTTGCCGCCTTTCATGAAAGCCTGGGACGACCAAGAAGGCGAATCCGTCTCCGGGAAACAGGCAGCGGAGACTTTTCATGCTAACCCAGCGGACATCGACTCAAGTGCACCGGACCATCGCGACGTGCCGCCGCCTGAGATCGAGACACTTCCGCCTCCAGGCCAAGACATGATCTTCGAATCGCTCCCTGTCCCTGGCGGTGGGACGATCGAACGGTCCAAGCTTTCCCGTGCCGAACGCATCCAGCTCATGAAGGAAGCGAGAGACAAGGGCATGACACTGAGCGAAATGTTTATTCGTCGGGAAGAGGGGGACCAAGGCGAGACGCGGAAAACGCTTGAACTCGGTGGAGAGGTTGTAGGCGAGCTAAAGGGCATGATCGGGATGATCAGGCGTCGCAAAGGACTGGAAGAGGAGAACGAGAATGGGGACGCCGATCCGGAGTATCATCACAACGACGACTCCATCGGAGTGACCAATCGGATAGCGCCTCCTTTCGGTCTGGCAGACGAGCTGAAACGCGCCTTTGTCTTCCCAACACAGGCGAAAGTAAACGGGCATGTCAGTCATTAGATAGTCATAAATGTCTACTACTCAAAAGCATATCCCGTAAGCCCTCCGTCATTATGGCTTCTAGCTTGATCTCAGCCATGGAAGATCATGCGCCGACTGCTTTGCTCAGTTGGTCCAAGCCTTCTTGCCCGCCGCCCCGCTCCATTGCTTCTTCTGCCATGTCCAGCGTCTCGTCTTTTGCCTCGGGATGAATCATCTTGCCGACCGCCCAATTCAAGTATGCCTGTCGTCCCATCTCCCATGCTTTTGTACCTGTAGGTAATGTAGTCTCGGGCGGAGGAAGCGATTCGAGCGAAGCGACGTTGTCGTGTAGGGACGATAATGCTGTCCGTATGTGCTGTGCTTTGGGCGGGAGAGGGAGGACTGCTTCTTCAGCCCAATTTCAGCCATCAACGAGTGTCACTGACGATTATGCGCCACCAAAACTTCCTTGACAAAGCCGACCTCAGCTTTCCGTTGACGTGCGATAGCCAGTCTCCTGTCCATCTGCTTCTCTGCTAGTGCTAGGCGATAAGACAGCAGACGTGCCTCGGCAATCAGCATGCGGCCCATGCGATGCATGATGTGACGTTCTCACCTGCTCCACTTTTGTCCGTAAATCCTCAATCGTCTCGACCAGCGTTTCCTCGCCTTTTGGTAGCTTCGAGACAAACTCTGCTCGATCAAAATCAAGGCCCCGTTGCCATGGCTGCGAGGTGGTTTAGCCTCAGCTTCATTATTAGCAGGAGAACATTGACTCACCATCACGATGTCCAAATCTCCTGGGACATCAAAAGCGTTTCTGAGCGTCCACGCGGTAAACCTGTCAAAGGCCCGATCGAGGTGTTGCTCCAACATCGTCTCGAGCGCATATGATCCCTGAACCACGTCAGTGACCGAAGTGAACGAGAACGAGTCTAGGACTCACAGTGTCTACCTCCAAGTACATTGCGTCGAGCGCCTTGCCATCCTTTTGTTGAGCCGAGACGTCCCGTAGGTAAGTGTCATTCTGAGTGACCGTCGTGTAGATCTGATGTCGAGCCTGCTCCTCGATTGCTAGCAGAGGCTCCGTCGGCGAGAAACCAATGAGCTGCAGGATCAGTCACGAGAGCGGCCTACTGGTCCTCTATCTTGACTGACCTCATGTACCAGCGTACCCCTCTCCTCTTCGCTAAGGCGAATCCGCCGTCTTTGATTCGGACGATAATCCGGCGTCAAAGATTCCGGTAAATCAGGTGCGGTGAGCGAGTCGAGGGTGTGTTTACTGCTTGACGCTTGTGGTTGGCTCTGTGTCTGCGACCTCGTGGTTGATTTCCGAGGCGGCATGGTCGTTATTCGTTTACAGTCTGTAGTGGAATCGTAGATATTGAGACAGAGTTGCGGGGGAAGGTTGTGCCTGTTGTTGACGGTTGTTTACGGAGACGCGACGACGAGCTTAAGTGGAGTGATAAGGTTTCTTTAAGTATGACGTGTCATCGGCTAATGCGGCTTCGGCGCGTCCCACTCATGTCGAGAAGTCATCTTCGTCAGTCTAAAGTATTGTTGACATCCTGACAGTGCCCATCTATCTGTTCGAGACCGCGTGCCAACCAGACCGCATATTCCCAGCTACGGTCGGACTGTCAGGATCGTTGCGCCCAATCTGATCTGGAGAGGTACGAACGGGAAGCCTCTGCGATGCGACTGGTCAAGCCGAACTGGGTACAGCATGCAAGTGAGTGTCTTCCGTTTTGGGGGAATACGTCACACTGGCCGTGGACTGATAGAACAGACGACAAGAATAACAAATGTCCCATCTACAGTGTCTCGGTTCACCCAGACGGCACTCGTTTAGCTACGGGCGGTCTGGGCGAGTTGTCCCTCAGCATGCCAGTCCGTGTCAGAAGCTGATATGCCAGACCACAAGGTCAAGATCTGGTCGACATTGCCGATTCTGGACCAAACGGCAGACGATGAGGCGAACCCGAAGCTGTTATGCACAATGACCACGCACAGTGGTGAGCATCTATCGACGAGACGAGAAGTACCCGAGGAAAGGAAACTCATCTGGCAGGCTCGGTTTTGGCAGTCCGTTGGGCTCATCATGGAAAGTTTCTGGCCAGTGGGTCTGACGACCAAGTCGTCGTCATCTGGGGTCTCGATCCGTAAGCTATAGCACCTGTATCAAAAGGCGGCGCAGCTCAGACTCGTAGCGAGGCTGGCGGAAAAGTGTGGGGGAGCAACATCGTGAATGTCGAGAACTGGAAGCCCCTGACCCGGCTGGTCGGCCACACATCCGGTATGCTTACCTCTCGGCTCTTCTGCTTTCGAAATTGAGGCTGATTCCTGTCTCAGATATCATCGACGTCGCATGGTCGAGAGACGACTCGATGCTGGCGTCTGTGGGACTGGACAACAGTATTTGGATCTGGGATGGGTATACCTTCGGTGAGTGTTCCCATTTCCGAACTCTTCTGTGCGGATAGCTGACCGTCGCAGAGCGTATACACAAGATCACCGGACACGAGGGCTTTGTGAAGGGAGTCACTTGGGATCCTGTCGGCAACTTTTTGGCGACTCAGGTGAGCTGACGCAGCCATCTGATCGACATTCAGCTTACCAATCCAGTCCGACGACAGGACGGTGAGGGTCTGGAATACCGAGAACTGGAGGCTAGAGAAGATCATCTCGGAGCCCTTCCAGAATTCGCCCTCCAGTACATTCTTTCGGCGACTCAGGTAAATCCCGTCCTGTCTATTCTGGCCCAGCAATGCTAACGTGCCAGTTGGTCACCAGATGGCGCTTTCATTGCCGCCTCCAACGCCATGAATGGTCCTATCTTCGTGGGAGCCGTCATTGAGAGGGAGGCGTGGAGTTCAGAGATCTCCTTCGTTGGGCACGCCAACACTATCCAAGTTGCCGTGAGCAGATATCTCCCGCTTGAGGTGCGCGGAGAAGTCTTACAAATCAGGCATTCAACCCACGTCTCTTCTTCCGTCAACATGACCAAGCATCCCGCGCGACGGCTTCCTCAGTCCTGGCGCTCGGTTCGAATGACTTCAGTATCTCAATTTGGCGCAACATCTTGCATAAGCCGATCGTGGTATTGAAGGAGGTGTTCGGCCGTAATCTGATGGACCTTTGCTGGTGATTCGCTTGATCATTGAAGCAGAAGCGGGTCAACTGATGTTTCAGGTCGAACGACGGGCTACACCTATATGGCTGTTCGGAGGACGGGACGATATGCGCAATCGAGTTCGACGAAAGCGAGTTCCCGGACTTGTCGGATCCAGCGACAACCGCAGAAGTCATAAAGGAGTACGGCTACGTGTCAAAACGCCGACATCGCGAAATTACAGCATCTTCGACCGCACACAATGAAAACAGCTTCGGTCCCGCTACCTCCACAACATCGAGCAGAGTCAATACAATCCAGCCACGCAAGAACAAAGCTGGCGACAACCGTCGCTTGATATCCAGGACGGCTGAGACACAGCAGATGCCCCGAGGTCCTGCTGGTCAATCATCGACGCTGGGCAATCGGTCCGCATTCGACAACGCACCAATACAAGGATCATCGTCGGGTACAGCTCGAGCCGATCTATTACGGAATGCCCCGAATCGGTCCGACTTCAGCGGTGGTGTCAATCAGCTGGAGCCGAGAGGCTCCAAGCGAAAGGCCATATCGATCAGCGATCCAGATAGGAATGCGCCGGCCAGCCGGCCGCGAGTGCAGGCAGAGGTGCAAGACATCCGCGCGCCCCGAGCTGCCGTTGCGTCAGGCTCAGGTTCATCAGGTGGTAAAATGCTAGGTGCGCCACGAGTCCAGAGCAGTCTTAGAGCGACACCGAGAGGAGGCACCGACGAGTACTACATCGAGGCGGAGAACTCGAACGGCAAAGGCAAGAACAGGATCACGTTCATTGAGGACGATGCCGATGTTTGGCTTGACTATCTGCCGAGCGCTATCCTGGTAATGGCCATGACCGATAGCTTCGTGGCGATAGGATGTGAGGATGGCAATCTATTCGTTTACACACATGCGGGAAGACAGTGAGTCTGAGTCTCTGACCTTTGCGGCGCCCTCTGATCCTTGCAGTCTCTTCACTGTCCGATTAGAAGGTTCACCGGCCGATCTGACTGCCAACGGACGATATCTCTTTGTCGTGACGACCGACTGTCAAGCGCGTGTCTACGACGTCAAGTCTGGCAAGATCGTATCTACCGCGTCTTCAGTCGCTCACCTTGTCGAGCCCGACCTTCAGTTTATCGATCTAAGCGAAAACGGAACGCCAATTGTGATCTCGACTGCCTCGGACGCGTACGCTTTCGATCGAGACCTGCAGAGTTGGGTGCCTATCTGCGAGAGTCGTTTGCTGGAACACGACATCGCAAGCGGCAGAGAGGTGCAAGGGCCAATGTGGCGCATAGAGCAAGAATGTCGGTCGACTCTCAAGGCGATGGCCAATGGCGACGACTCCGAGCCTGATTGGTATCGAGAGACCCAGCAAATGGCTATAATGGAAATGCGCATGAGGGCATCGGTTCTATTAGGGTCACGGGACGAGTATCGCTATTGGCTGTCGCAATATGCGTCTTTCCTCGGCAGACAAGAGTTTATTGGTCGTGCCGAAGAATTGCTGAAAGAGTTGATCGGGCCGCTATACCAGTGAGTCATACACTGTGGTAAGGCAGAACAGATTGCTGACATGAGCAGACATCCGGGCAGACCGAGTACATGGGAACCCGAAGTTCTCGGACTACGCAAACGAGATCTGGCTGGAACGACTGGTGCGGCGATGAGTGCGTAGCTCGCTATCCGTCGTTCGATGAGGCAGAGCTGACGTATCAGTACGCGAGAGCCAGGCAATGGCGGACCTGGTTCGAAAATACTTTGACATACTCAAAGCCATTCAAGATGAAGAAGGCGATCTGTAGATGGACCACTCACTTCAGCATAGCGATGTCGAACGAATGTATGTACCTGCATAGTAGAACCTCGACCGCAGTGCTAGCAAAGGTCACGGATTGATCCTCGGGACAAGGGGATCAAGGAGTCCGCAGCGGATTTACCTTGTCGGGTATTCGGTCGGTCTGTGCACTGACCTTTCTCCAATCGTCGTATGATTTGGCAGGGATGACTGATGCCTTTTTCTCTCTCTCACCTAGCGCGCATCATCCTCATTGACCAAGACTAACCTTCTTGGTACAGGAGAGATACCTGAATCAGATCAACCGATACCCGAATACCGATCGCCGTCGTCAAAGCCATGGGAGGCCACGTATTTGGGGTCGTCGCTCGCCGCTTGACGACCGAGCAGCACGCCGCTTTGTTCCGCCACGCCCTCCCTCTACTCCAGCTCTTCACTCATCATCGCGTCGTCAGTCCTCGCACTGCGGGTGATAAGACGACACACGGCGATCTCGATATACTGGTAGGCAACTGGACGGAAGGGCAAGGCTTCAAGTACAACTTCGCCGTCGATGCTAAAGAAGCCAGGGAGTTGAGGACACGGCCAGTGGATATCAATCATTGGCGCTCGATCGGGGATACGCGTGGGCATCAATGGACAGTCGACGAGGTGAAAGAGTGGGCTAGGTCTGTCGCGACGGTGCTCGGCGCGACGTCCTGGCAGAATCATCAACATGGTGTCAGTCTGGCCGTCCCATGTGACGTCCTCGGCGATCTGGTCTCGGACGCACGTCCCAATGAGGTAAGCTGATAATTTGACCTGCGGCCGACGCTGACGAGGCAGTTCTTCCAAATTGATATCCGAATGCTCAGACCGGATCGATTCGATTTCGCCGTCTTCATCTTCTCGTACGGAATCACGGCGATACTTCTAGCTCAAGCCGTTCGATGCCTCTCGCCAGCTCTGGACATACATCACGAAAACTTGGTAATCCGTCATGCGCCATTCCCTGGATTGCCGGCTATCGAGATCGAGCTCACAGCGAATCCGACTGAGATGCTCGATTGGCTAGGATTGGACGAAGACCGTTGGAGTTTAGGTTTCGACACTCAGCAAGACTTCTGGCGATGGATTGCTTCGGTTGACCGAAAGCCCGAAGCGGTGGAACCGCCAATCCGGCAAGGTTGGAGAGCTTTCGCAGCGACGACTGGCGAGATCCTCAAGGTAAAGATCCGGCATCAGTATCCAAGATTCGTCGAGGTCTATCGATTCCGCGACTGGCTCCGGACGATCTATCGAGAAAGCGCTAGCGAGACATCCGGTGCCGCAATCGGGGAGGACGTAGCAGTGACTAGAGGGATGAGCAAAACAGTTTCGCCAGGGTCGCAGCATAGCAGGACGTACACGGTCACCACGAAGCAGACCATACACGTCGACACAGAAACCGGTGCCATCACTAGTGGACCGGTAGAGACCGCGACGGCGGAGGTTCGCAGCAACAGAGAATGTGATCGTTCTAGCGCCACGCAAACCGCTTCATCATCGATCGATCCCGCCCGGCCAGTGCCTCTCGACACTTTCGCGGCTGAGGCTCTCCAACGATATGGCAAGACTGATGCCTATCAAGAGGCGTTGAAGGCGAGTACAGCCCAAGCAGAAGAGGTTCACCGAAAGCAAGAGCGGCGACAGCAGAATCGAGCATTCGCCATGGAGCGGGAAGACCCAGCCGCTAGGTTGAGAGTGGCCCAGCTTGATATGTTTGGAAAGCCATAGCCGCGACACGAACGTGACTGATGCAATTATAATCAGATTTCGGGCTGACGGCCATATGATATCATAGTTGGCCGGTTGGGCGAGTTTGAGCCGCCGTCGTCGAGTCCCGCTTCTTCATTCATCTATAAAAAGAGTAGACGGGGCTGCCAAGTCACTCTCACTACTTGAAGTTTGAGAGACAAGGAGGGAACATGAGTGACCTACTCTCGTCCTTCGATCAGCCAGTCGGCATCATTCCTGGCTTCACGTACGGGGTAGCTAAGACTCTTTCCATGACGCGTAGTCGTCGATCCATCTATGGTGTTCGTGCATCTCGTTCCACCACTATGCGGATGCTCATTTCCGGCTAGGGCAACTTTGATCTATCAGACGACAGTGGGGCCAAGGTCATGAATGTTGACACGAGTGTCCGTAAAGGCAAATGTGGGTCGTCAAACTTAACGCGTATCCTATGCGATTCAGCTGATCCCCCAGCTTACACGGACGCACAAGGTACCGAGCTACTGCATAGTGGGACCACGATGTGGAAAAGAGAGACGACTGTCACCTTGCCAGATGGCAAGGAAGTAGGATGGGCCTCGCCCAAGGGAGCTTGTCAGTGATTGGCGCGTTAAGGTCTCACTGCGCAGCTAATCTCTCTCTAGTCGCTTACGGTCTCGGCATGGAGTTTGTTGACATGACGACAGGGGCGAGGAGGGTTCTGGGAGCGAAAGGCGACTGGAAGCAGAACGCTGAGCTGGTCGTGGATGGCGACGTTGTGGCTGCCGTCACCAAGGACAAGGTCATGAAGTCCGAGGTGAGCACCTCGTCCGGGTGGTTTGAATGTGTGGTTGATGACCTTCAGAGGATCATCAGAGTCGCTGCCAACATCGATATCGCTCTGGTATTCGTGGCCGCGGTTCTCTTCGATCAAGCAGCGAACGACACAGATGCGAACACTGCGGCCATAGTCTCATGATGTATAGTCAAGTCCTCATGTGACAGGTACTCTACGTGGCGCGAATCCCCGTCACATCACCTGCTTACGCCTTTGTTCCCATCGCTCCACCGCCGGCCCGAACCAGCACGTTATCACGATCCCCGCCGCCAAGGTCCCAGCAAGGAGACTCGCAAATATGAAGAAATCTCACATGATCAGCACTCATCTTCTTGCGGTCACTCACAGAAACCGCCTCCGAGGTCTTGCTGCAGCCAGGCGACGCTGAGTTCTGGTTGAGTAGAATTGGCTGTCGACATTGTTCAGCGTATGTGGTAAATCTACTCGTATATCTATACGACATTTGGCGAGCGAGAACAGCATGTCGGACAGCGGCATGACACAGATGGGACCCTACTCGGAGCTCATTGTGGAAGGAGAGGATCGACACGAGGTTACGATCAAAGGAGCCTGCCGGGCATAGCAGATCCTGGCTCAGCGCAGGCGGCTGGCAACTTGGCGGCCAGCGCAGTACGAGTCTATAGCTGCACGCCGACCAGGGAGGTCGCGTCGTAACCGTGTCGGTCGGATTAGAACCTGACATGCCATCCGAGCAGCCTCCATCTCTCTCTAGTACTGCATCTGACTTCTAATAATGTTGAGAAGCTTGGCCGCGTTCCTCGTCCGCTTCCTGCTTACCCCCACTCGGAATGTATCCTCGCCTTCTGGCCCATCGATACAGCACCCATGCACATATGACCATCAACAACGCCAGAGAAAACAACGTGACTGTGAGGTTAGTTTATCTACGTACTCGAGGCTCGGGCTCGCATCACTCACTGAAGGATATGACGTAGACGCCAGTCGGGGTGAGACCGGCGCCGCTCGATGGACTACGATTTTTGGGTGTTTTCTGCCATTTGCTCTTCGTCTTTCGCTCGAGCAGCTCTACCATTGGACCTGTCATGTTCGGTAGTGATAGCGAATGGGATTCAATGTGAATTGTTTGTCTCTGCACACGCTATGGTCGTCAGTCACCTGACTGCTTCGAGTTTCTAGAGCCAGGATATATCTTGAAAGGAAATTGATGTGCGCGAGGTTTCATCACGACTTGCCAGTGATGATGAAAGGACACGTCCAAGTCACTGAAGGCTTGCAGGGTCATCGTTACCAACCCCAATTACTGAAGATCTACCCGACTCTGGCACAGCAGGCAACACAGACATATGGGACGACTAGACTACTCTCCGGTAGTTCCCGCATCTGCTCATGATTCACAAGGGCTGTTCCAGTCTTGGGGAGCCCGAGACACGTCAACACTGTGCTGATCAAGGGCACAGAGTGTAACTCGGCCACACCTCGGCCCTGCCCAGCAAACGCGCCGAAATCACTAGGCGCTTGTCCGGGTCGTTGGCAGATACCCCATACATGACACATATAACTCTGCTACCGGCATGCGACCACGAAGTGACAAGTCGAGTAGCAAAACTTCTTCAACAGCTTCTCTTGACTCGTCCAATCGCTTCTCACGACTACTCGTCGTCCTCCAAATGGATCTCGGTCTTTGAGAACTGGCGAGCGGGCACTCGTCTGGAGAACAAGATGTCGAGCTCTCGGTACGACCTGTTCTTGTACTCGGGTAGGCAGAAGTAGGCGACGACCATGCAGAACAGAGCGGTTCCGCCCCAGACGTATCCACATTCTCCACCCACTGTCGAGGTCAGCGTGAAGCGCTCGAGAGGTTCAGAACGTGCGAGAGCTTACGGTTGGCGCCCGTGGGGTTCAGCATCCAGGAGCTCACTAGGCTTCGTCAGCGAGAACGTCCGTCAGGAGTGTCATTTGGAGACTCACGGAAAATACAAGGAATGTTGATCGCGTAGTAGCATCCTCGACCGATACCGGTAGTCAAAGGCCTTAGACGGATCGATGAGGTCTCCCCGATGACGGCCCACGAAACCGGGGCAGCCGAGAAGGTGAATTGGACCGAGACGATAAGACCGAATGCGGCTTGTGCGTTCGACGCGGCATCGCCACCTCCGATGGAGGCAGCGATACCGAGAGCAAAGAGCATGACGACGTTGAAGCCGGTTCCCCAGATGTAGATGGGTCGTCGACCGAAGTAAGTGGTCAAGACCCATGAGAGCATGACGAAAACGGCTTGAAGGGCGGAGGTGATGAGACCGAGTGCGAAAGCAAGGTTATCGGTCATGCCCGCCTCTGTAATCTTGCGTCAGCGCGCGTTCGCATGGATATACACCTCGTAATGAGCTCCAGGACTCACGTTGGAAGAAGAAGACGGCTTGGTTGGCGATGAGATTACCGGCCAGATTCTGGGCAGCGTAAATACCACACACGATGGCTGTTCGTCGGAGATCCGTGCCCTTGAAAAGCTCGATGAGGTTTGGCGAGACATCGGATTCTCGCTCAATGACTCGTCGCATCATAGCGACTCCCTCGGTAGAGTTGACCCTCGATCGTCGACCCAGACGCTCGATGGACTTGGCTGCGCGATCGAGTTTTCCCTTTCGGACCAACCACCAAGGCGATTCGGGAGCGATGAACATGAGGATGGCGAGCGGGGTGGGGAACATCCACTGAAGCGCGGTCGGGATCCTGCATCGTCAGTCTCTGATCGTAGCAGATCGGAGTATGTTGCACGCACCTGTAAGCATCGGAGGTTGGGTCCGACTCGTACGCGTAGCAGACACCACCGACGATGATGGCACCGACAGCCCAGAATAGTTGCAAGACTTGGGTAGCTGGTGCTCGAAGTCGCATCGGAACAATTTCACTACAGTAGGCTGGCGAGACGGCGATGAAGATGCCCCAGGGAATACCTGTTGTGTTTAGATACCTCCTCGTACAGAGCGTGGCGAGCACTCACCCTCCAAAAGTTGCGAGGCGAAAAACACCGGTAGCGAGTTGGCAAAGAACATGATAAAGATGGTTCCGTTTAGAGCCATCAAGCCAGTGATGGTAGCCCATCGGTAACCGATCCAAGCTGCCAGAGGTCCGGCGAGGAATACACCGATAATGGCACCGAGAGGACCACCCACTTGCAGGGCAGACTGCCAGCTGGTCTCAATGACTCGTCCTCCGGATCCATCGGGGATACCGTATTCGTTTCGGAAGGCGGGGAGAGCAATGAAACTACCGATCAAGAAGACCTGCAACCGTTAGTATTGCGAGAGTCATGCGGAATCCGGACCGACTCACACAGTATGCTTCCAGCTGAAAAGACCGTCAGCAGTGGTCTACTTTAATTGGGTTTGGACACTCACGATGATTGTCGAAGACATGATGAAAGCCCACCAACAAGCCATGGGGTAGGCCTTGACAGCCTCCAGCACGGTCATCGAGTTCTCTGCAGTCTCTGCCTCCATGGCATCGGCCCTAAAGTTGGCCTCGGTCTTGAGATCGCCAACATGCTCGACGTTGGCCTTCTCGACCTGGGTCACGGGGACCTTGTTTGGCTGAGCAGCTTCGATTTCTGCAGACATCGTCGACGTTGATCAAGTATGGGGTATCAAGAGGGACTTGTGTGGGTCTCCTGCACCTTTATGTATATGTCTCCCGCATGAGACTTACGGGGCAGACCTGGGGGAGCGACGCTGAAGATAGACAAAGTTGATTATCCGGACAAGCGGGTGTGAAAACAGCCCATGCGGTCACTCTTCTGTCGCTTGATGACGTTGCGAAAAACATGGGAACGGCATATCATACAACCGGTAGAGGCGTGTGACCTGCAGGTGCGGATCTGCGGCTTGAAGCTCCACGTCGACGGCTTCTGCCGACGGGAAGATGTTGATGCGACTTTCCCGAAATAGGCAATTCACCCACTGAGAAGGGGCCGCCGCCTTCTCCGGAAAATCCGGTGACACCTTCATCCGGCGCAGAATGACAAATTCTGATGTCTTGGGTCTTCAACCGCTTGATCCGCCCGCCGGCAATGGCGGAAATGCGGACTTTTTCGGCTCATTATTCAGCATGTGAGCGCATTTTACCGGCACGCTTGCTGGCTCATCCGGCTGTTGAAGTTCGCGGTATTCAGCGACAACAGGTTAAGGGAATCTGATGCCGCAGTCACCGTCGGTGGACTCGCACCGCCGCTCAAGCGGCTCGACGAAGACGAAGTGGAACAAGCAACTGCTCCAAGGCCTCCGGTTACTCTTTTCAAACAGCGTCACTGCCGTCGAAGTCGTCGATATTTGAGACTGCATGTAGAAAAGGGTGACAAAAGTTCTCAAAGGTCATACACATATGGGTGTGGACGGACTTGCGATTCTGCGAGGTTCTCTGACTACTGTCACAAAGGCGGCGGATAGTAGGGCGTGTCGAACGCCTTATAGTCCTCCGTTTGGGCATTTGTGAATAAGTCGAGCGCCGGGATCACGACTCCGTCATTGCAGGTGTTTCAGACGTCGCACTGATCTCGCGACGGGAAGGATGGATCGGATGGGTAGCCGGACTGATGGCCGGCATTGGAATTAGCTGAAGCCTCGAAACGCATGTCGGCATAAGGTGGCGGTCCCAACGAACCGGAGTCGGGCCGATCAAATGTTGGCCGAAGGTCCGAGAAGCCAACCTGCGGTGCCGTCCGTCGATCGCTAGACGTTTCATAGCCCAATCCACTCTTGGTCCCCCGGCACGGAGAGACCCCAGTCCTCGAAGTGCAACAGCGACGGGACAAGTGATCACAGTGCTCGGCGTCTCTGCCCAGCTTTGGTCATTGTGTGCTGCTGCGCATCGGTCCGCCAAGTTCTGCTGGGCATCAGCAGACCCTTATTCCACGGATCTCTGTTCAGCCTGCGATCCTAGCTTGCCCGAGACGTACGAGCCCTTGAAGCATAGCAGACGTCATGGATCTCAGGCTCCTTTCAGTCAACCAAGAGTGCCGCCGTGCTCAGACAATTCCAAGTGCATTTGCTCACGTATCATGGAAAGAACGACGATGAGGAAGGGGGATTCTGCTAGTGTCACAAATAGAAGCCTCTAGACCTGTCGATCGTACCCTGGTCCTCTCTCCCTTGCCTGCTGCCACTCGCGGTAGCCCTGCAGACCTTGGTTGGCACCGGCTGTGTTGGGAGACCCGCCGGAGTCTGGAGCCTCCATCGGTGGCAACCTTGCCAGTGGCAGTGAAGACTCATCAGGCGGTCCATAATATTGCCCTTCACGGCCCACTCGCTGAGGCTGACGGAGCTGTGTCCCACCGCCAGACATTCCGTATTGAGCGGCGAGCTGTTGTGAACGGTTCGGGGGCCCCGGAATCTGCCCAGGGAACAAGGACGACAGGGAAGGAAGTGTCTGTCCGCCTGGCCTTTGGGAACTGAGCGTGCAGTCAGTTCCAGGCGCGGCCCTGTGGTATCGCTCAGAGTCGGACACATCGGGGTAGTTTTGGCTCGAGATGCGCGTCTGTGCCGGGGCAACTGGGTCCGGAGGCTGCGAAAGAGTCTGCGACTGCTGCGTGTAACGTCGCGAGGACGTCGGGAACGGTGGTGACTGGGGCGCTTGGGATTGGGATTGGGATAAGGACTGGGATTGGGGTTGGGTGGAAGCTGGCAATGACTGCGCGTAGCTTCGAGCAAGTCGCGTGGCAGGTTGCAAAGGCGAAGGATTGGGCTGCGTGGAAGCTTGCGACGGCTGCGTGTAGCTTCGTGAGGGTCCCGTCGAGGCTGACGATGGCGAAGCGCGAGCCTTCGGGGGAGCTTGCCTTATCTTCCTATAGCCTCCCGAGGATCCCGTGAAGGGCTGCAAAGGCGGAGGGTTGGGCTGCGTGGGAGCTCCCGACGGCTGAGCCCTTCGCAACAACTGGGTGGCAGGTCGTGGACTGGTCCCACCTGCCGCATCCGACGTTCCAGACTACACATTCATCAGTTCCAGCCTGGCGCGACAGGAAGCTCAGACTGGCATGTGAGTTTTCTTGTTGCGGCCATGTGGTGCGAGTGTAATTCGAGATCGGCGCAGCGGGCTGTGGAAGACTGCCGTTCTGTGCCTTTTCGCACACCTATCAGCTCACACACTTTGGGGCACATGACCTGAGCCGACTCACCTCCCAAGAATTAACGAAACTGAGATAAGTGCATTCATCACCTCTCTACGTGCATCTTTTGCACCTGGGCGGGGTCAAACCTGACATATGCCGAGCCCGCATCTCGATATCGCTGAATGTCCCCGTCTCATCGGGCAGTCGGCACGGCTTTTTGAGACGGTTGCAAAGATCACAACGCGTACTGATTTTCTGGCCCTTCAGCACAGCAGAAGACGCACAGTCAACGACAGTGCGGGTATTACGCCTGAGGGGAGACATACCGACTTCTTGGCTGATCGTTGCTGTCCACTGTCGACCTAGCACAATTAGTTCGACTGCTATGATCCGTCGGTGGGCCTCACATTGGAGCGCTGGCTGCTTGACGCGCCGGTGCTGGAAGGGTTTTCACTCTGTGGGGTCAGTTTTACTCGTATGCTCGTCATACAACAATCATCACCATAGCGAGACTGTTCTGCCCCAGTCTGACAGGTACGGGGTCCGAGCAGTGACACTGAGAGAATGTAGTATGGAGGTGTGGAGTGACAGTGAAGAGGTAAAGGGGAGTTAGGGGAGGGGTAGGAAAGTGAAAGAATGGCGGGATACAAGAGGGGAGCGGTTCTTATAGAGACACCTGTGGCCTGCAATTTCCCAGCGGAGCTTGACAGTCCAGATATGAAACGGTAACCCCAAAGAGCGTGCACACCAAGGGTTGCAGGACGTCATTAGATAGGCAAAGGTCGGAGCCTGAGCTACATAGGCGAAGCAAGGAAAATGAGGAGTGTGCACTGCGAGCTATGCTGAACGTCAAAGGTCATGTTGATGGCGGAGGTCGGCGATACAAAAATAAAACAATGACCCAAAGGAGCGTGCAGAGCGAGCGCCGCTCATCGTCAGGGATTTGTCAAGGAGTCGATGCATTCAAAGAGCGATAACCGTTCTCGCCGAAAAATACACAGATGTGGCTCATCAGCCTTCGGATAGAGCGAGGAGCTCTTGTGACCTGAGCAGACAGCCGCACACCACGCCGCACAGTGCCACATTGTTTCAAGAGCCTGCCTCACGACGCGTCGCGTTCATCTCGGCTCGAATTTGGTCGAAACGTTCTGATACCCTTACCAGCAGTGCATGAACGTTCGGGGTCAGCCAGCATGAGGTAAGTGACGACACTATGAGCATCTGGCAATTCTTGGCAGGTCCAAGAAACTGAATATCCCGTCTAGTGCACCCCCATCACCCACTCTGTCCGATTCGGCCCTCCTCGACTCGCTAGAAGATTCGGACTTGTTCAATATTGAGCGACAGCGTGAACGACGATTAGAAGAGCTACAAACGGAGATCAAAGAGGTGAAGAGATTGCAGAATGAGGCTAGTACGGGTTATGGGGAGATGCAAACGTTCAAAGAGGAGAAAACGCTCGTCGAGCGCATATCGTGAGTCTCCACGAGCTATGACACTCAAGTCGTTCCCTTCATCAGCCGCGTGGAGCTCAAGCCGAGACTGGTGGTGGCCTAGATATGGTCCTACTGATAGGCGTTGAGCCGCCGCTGATCATGTATAGAAAAGAGCCATTCGTGCTCATTCACTTTTTCCATCCCGACTTTCAGCGCTGTCACATCATGGACGCCAGGTTATGCGTGAGTCCTCAAGGTACCCATAGTGTCGTCCAAATTACTGACGCATCGCAGGAGATAGCACCACGGTATCGTCATACACTCTTCGTCCGTGCATCCGTAGCCGACTCGATCTTTCTTGTCGCCAAGTTCGAGGTGAAGGTGCTTCCGTGCGTGATGAGTTTCGTCAATGGCCGGTGTGTAGACCGGTAAGCCCATATCCTGCTCACATTCTGCCGACCACTGCTAAGCGCGGAAATAGGTTGATTGGGTTCGAAGAGTTGGGCAATAACGATTCTTTCTCCGCTAAAGCTCTCGAATTCCGTTTACAGCATTCTGGTGAGTCGGTTCCCCTTTCCCACCGACAGGGCGAGTAGCTGACTGGCAGGTGTACTACCTACCGGACCTTTGAGCCTGGCAAACGCTCTGCCGACTGCTCTCACGAAACCGCAGGGGTCGGACGAAGAAGGCGACTCGGAGGACGAGCGGTGGACAGGAAAGACGGGCAACTCAAGAAGGGGCAAAACCGGCATTCGGAATGGCTTTGGCACATAACGACCAGACGACGACGACTTTTAAGAGTCTACCTTGTATTCATGCGGTGTACACAATCACAACCTTACCTTACATGTATCAACACACACCTCGACTATGTGCATCGCTGCCACACGTGCGGTTCTCTTGCCACTGAGAAGCGATAGCGACCTTCTCCGGAGCGCAGTCAAGGGCACCCGTCAAGAGGCTAAGATGGGTTTACCGTGAAATGGGCGGGACAGATCTGTGCCTGCAGGATTAGCTTTTGCTGTGATCCATTAGATCCATTAGGATTTCCCAGAGCAGTTCTGATTAGTGTGATTAGTGATCGTCATTTTCAGGGTTATTAGTGTGAGAAACTACTAATTCGAGGTCGATCATTTTGTAAATGACGTCAATCACTTGAATACACTGTCGTCGTCAAAAGTCAACGAGGTCGACGTACTCTATACAAGGGCCCAGCCTTCCCGAGACAGACCCAGTTACCCACTTCCCGCTTCATCCGTATTGTGTCGTTTGTTCATTGACCCAGCGTCAACCATGAGCAATACAGAGAACCAGACCCCCGTCGTCGACCCCGTCGCTGCGGCCGCCGCTACAGCCCAGACTTCCGGGTTCGCCCAAGCTGGTCCCTCGTCTTCCGAAGCCCCGGCTGGACCCTCGACCTCTGCTCAACCTTCTCAGCCCCCTGCTCCGCCCGCTCCGATTCCAGCTACAGCTCCAGAGAGGGCAAGAGGTTCAATCTCCGCTCCGACCTTCTCCTCATCTATCTCCACTGGAATCTTCCCTACTTCCGCCAACGTCCCACCTCAATTCGGATATGTAGCAGGTCCATTCGGCGGCGGAGCCGCACCCGTCATCATGCCCGGAAGTACAGGTGGTATGCAATCTTCGCCAAACGTACCAGCTCCCGGCACGAGTATCGATCCAAAGACCGGAAAGCCCTTCTCGGCTGGTATGACTCGCGCAGAGCTCGAGGCTAAGAAGGCTGCCGACATGAGTGGCAGGGAGCAGGCTGCGAGGCAGCTGGCTGGACCTGGTCTGACTCGAGGAGAGTCAGAAGTCAGCACGCCCGGCAAGGAGCTTCCAGGAGGTTGGGGACGTGAGTGATCTTATCTTTCGTACTGTCTACCTCAACTTATCCGCGTCAGCCGTCCAGCCGGTCCCACCGCCCGGTACAGGGCCCAATGCACCCGCCTCGATCTACGAGGTAAGTGGTTAACACCGCACCTACTGCTTGGATACTGACTTTACAGGATGTCAATACCGTCTTGCACAAGGTCGGCGCCACTGCCTTCTCCGTCCTACCCGTTGGTTTGAAGGAGGCGATCTCAAACAGCCCAGCAGACCCGAAGGGCAAGGGCAAGGAGACGCCCAACAGCCCTACCGCAAGGAGAAGCAGTGTTGCGGGTGAGCTGCACTGCAATCTACAAGAAGGCCTCAGTCGCTGACCAAATCCAGCCTTCTACGAGAATGTCAAGCAGCAGACTACCGAAATCATCGATCAAGTCAGGCAAGAGCACAATGCTCCGCCTCCTACTGAAGGTGCATTACACTCCTTGTGATACAATTGACCTGAGCTAACGGCAATAAGGTGCTCGAAGGGCTTCCAAGGACCAACAAGGCATCTTTGGACAGGTCAAGGGATTCTTCGCGGACGCGTACACCGACAAGCCCACCGGAGTGGCGGGAGCTAGTGAGCCGAGTTTCACATTGAGTGGACGTTCGAGAAGTCCTGCCTGAATCGTATAGCCACTTTCAAGACGTCTATGCCTTCCGAGGAGCCGCTCGGAGCTAAGCCCGGAGAGCATGTCTCGGGTGTCGGCGCTTTGCCAGGCAAGTCGACCGAGACTGGAGTCGCTGTCTTGCCAGAAGAGAAAGGTACATGCCCACTCTACCGCTCCACGACTATCGCTCATGTCAATCACAGCTGCACCAAAGTCCCTCCCCTCGCAGGAAAACCAGGGATTACTCCCCGGCGAGGTGACTGCCGGAGTGGGTGCACTTCCCGGAAAGTCGGATGAAGCGGGTGTCGCTGTCCCGCCCGATGTGAAAGGTGCGTCACTGATTCGGGTTCTGAGCTGCAGTATCGAACTCGGCTGACAGAACAGCTGCTGAAGGTAGTGCTGGTGGGCTCGTTGCCGAGTCTGGTGCTTCCGGCTCGCAGACTCCTGCTGCGGTCGGAGATTCGGCTCCAAAGTCCGACCTCGCTGAACCCCTGCCCCACACCACCCTTGGTAATGGCATTAGCGAGGGAGCGACCGACCCAGCCATCGTCACTGCCTCGACGACGAACGGCTCTATGCCCAATTCTGCCGCTTCGTCCACCGGTCTGACCGCCGCACCCACCAACGATCGTACCGACAGCCTCGCGAGCGTCACTGCTATTCGACATGGTCACCCCGGCGCTCGGGATGGTGCGGGTCCCTCGCCGCTCGCTCAAGACTCTTTAGCCGCCGCCGCCATTAGCGAGACGAGCACTACCGATCCCGCCTCGTCTACTGCCGTCGGCAGTGAGCCTTCCGCAACTGCTTCGCCTAGGCACGACGATTCAGCCCTCACCGACGCTTCACCAGCGACCAAGACTGCTGATTTGCCTTCGTCCAAGACCGCCGAGAATGGCAACAGCATGACCTCGCCTACGTCACCTACCGCCAAGTCCGCGGCATTGGCTGGAGCTGACGATAAGGAGAAGGGACACCGACGTGCTTCGTCGACTTCCAGTAATGGAAAGAAGAAGACTGGGTTCATGAATAAGCTCAAGGGTGAGATGAAGGTCATCAGCGGCAAGATCGGAGGCGACGAGGCGAAAGTGCAAGCGGGCGAAAAGCTCAAGCACGGGGGTGAGCTATCTTCTCATGTTGGCTTTTGAGAGCAGAGCTGATGTCTGTAGAGTGATCTAAGATGTCTGAAGACGGAAGGAGGCGGCAATGCGAATCGGGGTCTTATACTTGTATTTGTAGAAAGGGAGAACGTCGGGACAAAGTCGGATGGGAATGAATACATGCTTGTTATATGTCCAGTATACAACCTAAGACTGGCGTTCGGCGGACGTGTCATGGTATCGTCGCCGTGGCAAATTGGGTCATGCCCAAGCCTGCGTCGTTCTGCAAGCTGTCAGCTGGGCTCTATCCTGAATGTGAAGTGAACATACGAGTAGTTGACGATCAAATGTCCTTCAGTCCCAAAACACTGTAGATACGTATCAGCACTGCCGTCATGTGGATGAACGGACTCACCTTGAAGAGGTTGCCGACCAGGTCATCTGGCGCAGGTGCGAACGCTCCATTGATATACGTGTACTATAAGTGTCAATTCAGCCTTCTTCTCCTCTCGCGAAACCGAGAATGGGCAGTATGCAGATATGATAAACTGACCAATGGATCAGTAGCCTTGAGACCTAGTTGACCCCTCAGAAAAACGATGACTGCTTGAAACCGATTAGAAGCAGTCACTTTGAATACTGTCGTCTTCATTATCGGAGCCGACCCAATCGACTTGAACCTGACCACCACTAGACCAGAGTCAGCCACTGTCCAGGTAGCATAGTCTCGACTCACCTTTGGAGGGGTCGCGCTGTTTGTAATGCTCGAGCGCGATAAGGGCATTAGGCTGGATGACCTGACTTGCGAGTAGACCTTCACCGCCTGTCCCTACATCAGCGCTTTCCTGACCATATGCGGAGGATAGGTGTACTCACCGACTGCAGTCTCGAGAGGCGGAGATGCTAGGTCCGGTATTGGAAGAGACATTATGCTACTGGGAGCATCGACGAGAAGCGAGAAGTGCAATGGCAACAATGCAAGTCGCGTCTAGGTTCCAGCGGAGGTCGAGGTTCGGCTTCGTATAGCCGACACGCAACTTCGGTCTCTCCTTTTGCTCTCCTTACAACGACGTTTCGACTATCAATCTGGGGCGAACCGGGGAACACGATGGGCGAGGAGGACAAGAAGGCGACTTCCGATCCACTTTACGGTGCACCGGCTCCGAGTACTTCGTTGCCGCAAGCTCCGCCGGCACCCGCTGTCCAGGGTGAGGTCAAGCCAGCGCCGATCACCACCGAGCCGCTATACGGCGCAACGCCAACTTCATCATCTTCCACTCCTCCTAGCACTACACTAGACCGTAACTCACCCGTAAGCTTCAGAAGAAGGTTGCGAAACAAGAAGCTCTAGCTAACAGGTCTAGCCTTCTATCCCAAGACGGAACGCTCGACTGCCCCTCCATCACCCTTCACCTTTACCTGCCTATCTCCGGAAACTAGGCTACATCCTCTCTTTAGTCCTCGGCTCTTCGGCAGTCATAGCGGGTATATGGTCGATATTCATCTTACCGCTCTTACATTCTTCATTTTCGGCTCGGAAGGCATTGGTCGAGCAGCAGAAGGATCGATGGACTACTCTCTTAGATGGGATCAGGCGAGTGAAAGCTGGGAGATTATACGAATCCGCTTCCACATCCACACCACCGACCGCGTCAGAAGGAGAGAAGGAGGAAAGCTCTTCGTCAGAAACGGACGAAGCTGCTCGTCTGATTGATCATGATGATTCCCCGCCGCCGGAGGGTCTTATACCGCTATCCCCCATTTCCTCACTATCCACTACACTAGCCAACCTCGTCTCAGCGCTCATGTCAACGTCAACCACCCGGACGTCCTTATTGTCAACGCTCGAATCGTACACTTCGACACTCCATCGACAAGTCTACATCCGCTCACAACCGCTCTCCGCTCAGCGATATGGACTGGGAACGTTATCGGCCAATTTGGCTAAAGCGGGTGGGGGGAGGTCGAAAGTTTGGCCTTATGATGATGGAAATTCGGCCGGAGGGGGAGATGGGGATCTAGATGGCGTGGGGGTTAAGAGTGAAGAATGGGATGCGGTTCGCAAAGAGGTCAGGGCTATTAAGGGGATGTTATTGAGCAGGCGGAATTTTGCGCCAGTAGAAGCAGCAGGCAAGTAGGATCGCCGAAGGGCTCATGCATACTCGCCGCTCCGTACGAGATGCGCTATGACTAGCGAAGAGGCTATGACTTCAGACGCGATGATTCGGTGGCTTCCCGGGAAGTCACTCGGCTAGCTCGTCCTGCAGCTGAAGTGGTGTAAGCTTATGACCAGGCGTTGAGCCTGAGTAGACGTACCATCTTGGCAAAATCGTCCTCCTCGTCTTCGCCAGGGGTCTCGACTATCGCTTGCTGTTCATCGCTTGGTTCGAGGTTGGCGTTGGGTTCGTTTGTGTCGCGATCACTTGCATAGCTCCCGGGCGACTTGTAAGTGAATCGGTTCGACTCTGAGATCTCGTCGTCCGGTTCTGGTGCTAGGAGTAGGAGTGGCTTAGCTTTCTTGGCTGGTGGCGAGTGGATTCTGCGTAGTCAGTCCTAGTCGTTCTATGCCGGCTGATGAGCAGAGAGGACTGACTGGTTCGGCGATGGATCCTTGAACGATTCAAGAGGGAGGTGCTCTTCGTCGGCGTACCTGACTCGTTTCTTTGATGGCGTCCCAGGTGTGCCCTCCCGACTCCGCACACTGTGTCGTCAGTATTACTGACCCAAACAATTGGGCTGAAGGAAGAGGAATTCGCTGCTCACCTAGTTCCTGCGTCTGATCCAAAGTCGCTGGACCCTTCCAGGAAAGCGTCCAACTCAGCTTGCGCATCATCATCCCACCCTTCTCCAAAATTATCATCATCCCCGAAACCTGCTTCTGCCTCCTCTTCCGCTGATTTTGATGTAACCGGCTCAGCTTGCGTGTCCAGCGGTGTGTCCGTTACGACAGGAGTAGCAGGGGCACTAGGTCCAGGTGTAGGTTGACCACTAGACGTCCCCGCTCCATTCTCCTTTTGATGCTGTTCCACAGCGAGCCAGGGCCCCTCGTCCTGCCTTTGCCACAGGTTGATGCTTTCCCAAAACCAGCCTTGCCATACTACCGGTACGCCGAGCTTGGAGGCGCGGTACGTCTTTTCGGTTCCTAGCGTCGCGGCGACACAATGAGTTATATTGGGGGTGAGCGACATGGAGGGCATGGCACCGAATGTCTCGGCTGCTTGCCAAATTGCCGTTCTGCCAAGATCAGCAACCCACTCCTCTGAATCAATCCCACTCGTTCTACTCACGTTTCTGGCGGCTGTAGACGTGGTATCAGGCCTGAGAAGATGAGGGCACATCCTTGAAGGACCTGAGATTTCATGTCGGGAACGATGAGCTGGTATCGTCAGCATCAGACCGTAGGGTCGAATACGGCTCCGAGCCCGCGGCTCACCTCGACGTCGCACCCCAGAGGTAAGGGCGTGAGGGCAGTGTGCCCTCGATCATCGAACGAGTCGTAGAAGCTCGTATGGATCTGTCGAAGTATCTGACCGCCGATCAGCCTACGCAATATTTGAGGTTCACTTGAATGGCGCTCACTCGAGATAGTCGCTCCAGCTCGCGGTCATTATCGTTGAGAAGTGGTTTGCGGTGCTTATGCACTCCCTGAGTTTCCTCTACCTGGCCCTTGTCCTCCACGCCGGCATCACTACCGTTCGGCTTCTTCTCAGCAGACGTCTCGATGTCCTTGTCGGCTTTGCCGGAGACCGCCTGCTCGGACTGCTCTTCCAGTTCTTCTTGCAGCTTCGCCAATGGCCTCGCCTCGCTAACGTCGTCGAGCAGTTTCTTCTGCAACAACAGACCGTCTTCTTCCGATGTCCCTTCTTCCGGAGCGGCGGGTGGAGTGACGGGCGGTGGGGTCGACGCGTCGCTACCCCCTGGCGGTGTTGTAGGCGGTGTAGGAGGGGTGGGCGGGAGGAAAGAAGAATTGATATCGCCTATACCGACAAAGAAGTCATCTACGACCGATCAGCTGGATCATGAAGGTGCGAAGTGTGCGTAGAGCAGCTTACAGGGAACAACCTTGACTAAGTTTGGGCAGTCGCCCCAAACATCTTGCCTGTCATCGATGACGACAACCATGCTTTGGTCCGTTGGGAAAAGCCTTCTCAGGTTCTTCGATGTGAAGTCTGTACTGTCAGCTCGGGTATTTGATAGGTAAAAGGATACTCACTACCACTCTCATCTCGACTCAGGATACGGTCGCCGAAGATCTTACCCTCAGGATCTACCACTCGACAGATAGCCTCGGCGTAAGTTCGAGTACCCATCGTGTAAACGTGCATTTCGTAGAAGTCCGACATGAAGTCGAGAAACTTCTGCAGCCCAGGTCTAGCGTGATCAGCATCAACGATACGATCAAAGAACATGTCCCACTAGACGTACCTCGGTTTAGTGTAGTACCATCTCTCGGGTAGTTTACCCTTCTGCGGCATACCTATTGGAGGAGGATCGTCTGCCAGCTGAAACCTAGCGACATCTCGTAATGCCTCGGCGTTGGGATTGCGCTCGCGTTTCCGCTTGGTCGGTCGAGGTGGTGATCCAGGCGGTGTCGTTGTGCCTTCCTCGCTTCCTTGCTGGCGACGTTCACGACAATCGACTGCTGCCTCAGGTGTCGTGCTCCTTTCGTCTTCCTCGACCTCGGCCATCCATTCTCCTACTGTCGGGTCGACCGTCGTATGGATGATGGTTTGATCGAGGTCGACAATGAGCGATAGCTTTCTCGACTTGAGCAGCGTATCCCTCGTCAGACTGTCCAGACGCTTGGCCTCCTGAACGACCGTCAGTAGCGGCCTGCTAAGATGAGAGATCCGAGATACACACATTGGAGGAGACTGTTACTCCCATAGCATCGTGTGACATCTCAAAACCACCATGTCTCGATGGACCAGCTTGCGGTTCAGGCGGGATTGAAAGGTAGTCATCGCTTCAAACATCAGCTCCGAGATCTCGACCGATAGATATCCTTGCTCACGATGTGAGGTCTGCACCACAGATTCCGCACAAGCCGTGTAGCTGAACAGGATGTGTACAGGCTTGCTGCAGCCAGACCACAGGACGTCTACAGCTACATTCAGTCCTTGGCACTCATCTTCCAAGAATGTATCGAGACTTACGCAGCATGTCTCCTTTCGATGACCTTGCCCACCTCCACACCTTCCTCCCATCTGACAAAGTCTCCCTCAATCCCGCTCTCCCAGGTCGCACTCATATCCCCTTCCCTTACATCTTCCTTCCTGACACCTTCGGTTAGTTGTAAGCCCCTCGCTAAGCGAGCTAGCTCTCGAGTAGCAGTGGCCGAAGTGAAAGTGTAGGTGAGGATAGGTGTTCCACGAGTAATCGAACTACCGGGACCGGCGTATAGGCGAGATATCGTGATTGGAAATGGGAGAGTGGTCGGTAGTGACAGAGGTGTCGGGTCGTCTGACATGTCGTCTCTCGGTATGCGGTATAACAGAAGGGTTGAAGATAGTGTACGTCGCCGAAGTTGCAGCTGAGGGTCCTACTACAGCGTCTTGGCAGTGCTCGCCGATGTTGTTATGCTATGGGAGTATCGTTAATGGGTTAAGCTAGACGAGCAAGACGGCGCTCCCAAAACCAGGTCGACGTTTACTTCGGACGCAACGTCACTTCGGCCATCGGTTACTTCCGAACACAATCGTATCTCCTGGCCCAGCTATATGCATACATAACTACATTGGCTGAAGCGCTGTACCGGACGGCAAGCCAGACTTGCTCGCCGTCTTGCCCTAATCGCTGTCGTCGTCGCTACCATACCCGCCCAAAAGACTCATTCCCGTCTTGGCCGGCACCTTCCTCTTTCGTTCCTCTTCTGCCTGTTTCCTACTTTGTTCCGCATAATACCGTAGATTTTCCAACGCCTGTCCCCCCAGAAGACCGTTGTTGCTCGCAGCCGCCGGTAGACCGTTTCCGTTGCTTATTGCGCCGTCTTCACCACTCCGTATTCGCTTTTGTGGACGTTCTTCCTCTTCTGCCTCCTCCTCCGGACGCGAAGCTTCGATCTGGTAGAAGTCCTCCTCGTCACCATCTTCAAGGGCACGTAATGTCTGTGTCGCCTCGATGAGCCCCTCGTCCATCATTCCCGAGATCGCCTTCTGTCCCTCCTCTTGGACACGCTGCTCCTCCCTCCGCTTCTCACCAGGATTGGGGTCTTCGATAGCCCATCTGTGACCTATGTTAGCATTTCGATCCTCACAATCAGATACTCTATGACTCGACAAGACTAACCTGACGTTCAAAATCTCGTCCATGTCCATACTCTGATTGGCCATAGCCTCTTTGGCGAAACTCGCCTGCGCCTCCGTCTCGTATGTCACAAACCCGATACCACGGTTGTACAATATGTTCCCTAGCCCTAGGTCAGCGAAACGCGAAGCCTGGCCAAGGACTCGAAAGACACTCACACTTGACAATCTTGCCCCACTCTCCGAAATGCCGCAACATCGTCTCCTGCGTTTGCTTCTTGTCTGGGCTCTCTTGCATCTTTGCAACGTAGATTGTCCGATTCGTCCTATTGAAAGATCCGACACCTCCCATATCATCTCGGTATTCGGCGTGTTTTTCTCGTCCAAAGCAGTCGCGCGAGTAGTCTGTCAATTTGCCTGGAATCTAGTCAGACGATGTTCGGAGCGACACGCCAGGGAAGTACGCACTTTGATCTGGTAGACGATGCAAGAAGTTACACTCGTGTCTGCTCATCAGCCCTCCTGTATTCATCTTCTCTCATTAACTTGTACTCACCCGTATGGACAGCATCCACGCGCAAAGAAGAGACAGGTGAACTTTTCGCCGCTTGCGTCCGCTCTCGTATAGCCAGCATCTCGAGTGATGACACAACGTGATTGGGAAAGCGTCTTACTGCGCGACGGCATCAGCAAAAGCTCCTGCAGCGAAATGAGGAACAGATTTGAACTGACCTGGCCAGAGCATCCTCTTTGTCACCCCCAGCCCATTTGTTGTACCAGAAGTCTAGTCCAATCAGCCTCGCATCCCAGTGGAAGCGCGTGACAAGACATACTGTATTCTTTTCCTGGCTGTACTTTTTCACTCCTGTCGATCTCGTCGACTTCGACCTGCTTTCGGGCTGGCTTCAGCTTTCGCCTGGGTGGGGCAGTGACTGCTGTCTCGGTCGCCATCGTATCTTGCCGCAAATGTATAGTGTTGAAAGGCAAGGTTGCAGTTGAACGATTGAGGTTCATCAACAGAAAGTCTTGCTTACATAAGCAGGAACTCGATCTTTGATGACGCTTGAATCGACCACCCAACGATTTCGATGCAAGCGACCTCAAGCAGCTATCGTACACTCACTCAGCGTACACGAATCGCTCTCAACACGATTGATTATGGCCGCTCCTAGCTCTGACCAGCTAGACGAGGTGGAAGCCGACTTTCTGGAGCTCCTGCAGGCCGCCGCGCACCCTGGCTCTACCTCGACGATCACTTCAGATGGGCTGGCCAAGAAATTGGGCATAGACGGTCTGCCAACGAGGGAAGAGGCTCTGAAGCTACTGGAAGATGAGATTCTGGCCCCAGTCAGGGATCTAAGTGGGCCAGACCTGTCTCGCTGGCAAACGTGAGCTCTATTCACAGCAGTGATGACAGCGCACGGCGCTGACGTTGGGCAGACAGTCTCAGATCGACTTGCCCATACCGCCCCTCACATTAGCACCGTTGCCTGCGACACATACAATTCTACCTCTTTCTCGAGGTATCGATGGCGAGTTCTCTTCATGGAGAGAAGCATTAGCTCCGAAACCACCTGCACATCCTGCTTTGTCCTCGTCGACGACGAGAGCACCTGGATCAAGCAAGAACTTTGTCAGGGGTAAAGGGTCTTACGCGCCTTTCTTACCTGGAGGTCTCGATGAGGCGGATGCTCTGCAGAGTGGAAAGGCTGTGAACGGAGAAGCAGATGGGGAAGATGAGCAAGAAGAGGAAGAGGAGGAAGACGGATGGAAGACGAGAGCTCCAGGACTGAAACGCGGCGTCCAATTGACAGGTGGTGAGTGTAGACACTGGATTACCAAACTTCGACGCGACAGATACTGATGACGGTAGCGGACGAGTTCTTGGCCGAAATGCTGGGTCAACAGTCTATTGCGCCGAAAGCACGCAGAAGACGGAGAGACGGCAACGAATCACCTGAACTTCAGATTTCTCGGTTGGGCGATGACGACCGGAGGAACGATGGTGCCGAGGCGCTCAATGGAGACGCCGGACCTTCAAAGAAGAACGTGGACGATCTATTGCCCATCGGCGTGAGTCTTGTGACTCATCGGTCTGTCGCGCTATATGGCTGACATGATACAGCGCTTGCCAGCGCCTCCGCCTCCAAGAAAGCAGTTCAAAGCGGCTACATCCAGGAAGGAATGGGCTCATGTAGTGGATGTCAATCAAGAGCTTACGAATGTGAGTCTTGTTGTCTAGACTACCCGGGATGATGAGGCTGATCTACCCTAGTTCAACGAGTTGGTGCCCGAACCCGCTCGAGAGGTACGTTGGCTCGGACTCTCGATGTCGAGGTTCTATATTGACGGAATCTAGTACCCATTCGAGCTCGATAACTTCCAGAAGGAAGCGGTGTATCGTCTTGAGATGGGTGACAGCGTCTTCGTCGCTGCGCATACCTCGGCCGGAAAGACAGTCGTAGCGGAGTATGCTATAGCCCTCGCGGCGAAGCACATGACCAAGTGAGTCTGCCAATCCGTATCTCCCTGTTGAGATCCAGCTGACATACTCAAAGGGCTATCTACACCTCACCAATCAAGGCTCTTTCGAATCAAAAGTTCCGAGACTTCAAGACGACATTCGACCCATCGACAGTCGGTATCCTCACTGGAGATGTGCAGATCAATGCCGAGGGAAGCTGCTTGATCGTGAGTCATCCACCTTGCAATCCGAAGTCCGGCGCTGACATGGCTCAGATGACGACAGAGATCCTCAGAAGTATGCTGTACAAGGGAGCCGACCTGATCCGTGACGTCGAGTTCGTCATCTTCGACGAAGTCCACTACGTCAACGACGCTGAGGTATGTCGCCTGAAGGATAATATAACATAGGAGTAGACCTGACGTGCAGCGTGGCGTCGTTTGGGAAGAAGTCATTATCATGCTTCCCGAGCATGTCAATATCATCCTCCTTTCGGCTACGGTCCCGAATACGAAGGAGTTCGCCGACTGGGTCGGGTGAGTCCAGCCAATCTGCAGTACGAACAGGGTTGCTTAATCGCATAGTCGCACGAAGAAGAAGAACATCTACGTCATTTCGACGCCGATGCGACCTGTTCCGCTCGAACACTTCCTCTGGGCTGGCCGAGACTTGCACAAGATCGTCGATTCCAAGTCAAAATTCCTCGGTGATGGGTACGTAGTCAGCCTATCTAGGTCAGGCTACATGGTCCTGATGATTCAGATACAAATCGGCGACCGAGTCCCTCCGCCGCAAGCAGGATAAGGAACGCGAAGCGGCGGGCCTCCCTCCTGTTCAGCGTACAGGTGGCCGAGGCGGCGCGTCGAACCGCGCAAGAGACTTGCCCACCGGTCGCGGTGCACCCCACACGCGAATAGGCGGTGGTCGAAACCACTCGAATCGCGGTGGAGGAGTGAACGGTGCTCCTCAACACGCACCAAGCGCAGCTGTGAAGTCAGGCCGTGGTGGAGGTTTCGGTCCATCAGGCGGTCGAGCGAGTCACATCCTGGACCAGAACGTTTGGACGCATCTCATCAATCATCTCAAGAAGAACAAGCTGTTACCTGTCGTCAATTTCGTATTCAGCAAGAAGCGGTGCGAAGAGTACGCCTCGAACCTTCAAGGGATGGACCTGTGCGATGCAAAGGAGAAGAGCGAGGTCGTCATCGTTTGGGAGCGCGCGTTGAATAGGCTCAAAGGTGAGCGACTGAGGTCTTGGTCTTTGCTGACTCTACACAGGTACCGACAAAACGCTGCCTCAAATCGGTCGGATGCGAGAGCTTCTCAGTCGCGGTATCGGAATTCATCATGGTGGTCTACTACCCCTGGTCAAGGAGGTGGTCGAAATCCTGTTCTCGCGAGGTGTAGTCAAGGTTCTTTTCGCGACCGAGACTTTCGCCATGGTGAGCTGCCGTCTTGATTTTTCGTTGGGTACAGCTGGCTGAATCGACAGGGTGTCAACATGCCTGCCAAATCTGTCGTATTCTCGGGTATCCGCAAATTCGACAGCCACTCGTTCCGAAACTTGGTTCCCGGCGAGTATACCCAAATGGCCGGTCGAGCTGGTCGTCGAGGTCTCGATACAACCGGTACCGTCATCATCCTCAGCGGTGACGAGCTGCCTTCGGTGGGTCTCGAACCTAACGGCGGGTGACTAATTCGATCAGGTCAAAGATCTGCAGGACATGATGCTGGGCGTACCGAACCGACTGGCATCTCAGTTCAGATTGACATACAACATGATTCTCAACTTGCTTCGAGTCGAAGCGCTCAAGGTGGAAGAGATGATCAAACGGAGTTTCTCAGAGAATGCGGCTCAAAAGCTTGCCCCGGAGCAGCAACGCCAGATCGCATCGGTACGTGTTGGTCAAATCCTCTCTGGTAGCATCAGCTAGCTAACACCTCTGTAGACCGAGAAACAATTGGCTCGCTTGCCCAAAGTGGACTGTCAAGTGTGCAATGCCGACATTGGCGCTTTCTACGATCTGTCGGCCGAGGTCGTCCGAGTCAACGCTACGCTGGTCAAGCAGGCTGCTTTCGCTCAAGGCGCTAAAATCCTCATGCAGCAGCGTGTCGTGATTTTACAAGACGGAGTGAGACAAATCTTCTTCAGCGATGAATACATCAGCTAATCTTGCCAGCACTTCCCTGGCAACCTTGCTGTCATCCTTCGCCCCGCGCCCAGCTTGATACGCGATGGGACACGCTCCGATGCCAAAGCGTTCTGGGTGCTCGCCCTCGTGACCAAGGGTCAGAAGTCGGGTAAAGAAGGTATCTCACGGCCATCAACCTGATGTGCGGCAAAGATGCTGATCTCAGCAGACATCAAAGCGTCAGAGGTGCCACCTCGCTGGCCGCCTGTTCTACCCAAGGGATCTTTCCAGGACCCCCGATGGGAGATGACGACAGTCGACACCGACAGTATCGCATTCGTACTCAACAGGCTATACAAGGCAAGCAGCTCTCTTTGCAAGCCTCATCCAATCACTGATATCCGTGACAGGCAGACTCGACCGGCATGGTCGACAAGAAGTCTGGCGATGTCTCGGAAAAGACGATGCATGACCTCGCCGTCATGCACGAAGAGCTCAGCTCTTTGCCCGAGTTACCCGAAGTCGAGTGGACCCGATTGCGATCACTAGAGTTCCAAGAAGCGCTTCGACAGCGCACGAGCTATCTCGACCGTCTCAGTAAATTGGGCTGCCAGCTGTGTGACAACTTTGAGGATCACGTGAGTCACCTCTCGTGCCCGCTCATCAAGTCTGCGAATTCGGCTGATGATGAGCGAAGTATGCGACTTTGCACGAGATCAAGCTCGTCGAGAGCAGCTTGACTTCGCTCAAATTGGCATTGTCCGATCAGAATTTGGAACTATTGCCCGATTACAATTCGCGAGTCGACGTGCTCAAGCAGCTCAAGTTCATCGACGACAACGCAACTGTCCTGCTCAAGGGTCGTGTCGCTTGCGAGGTGAGTGCCCGTGAGACAGGCAGGCGCCGTGAAACCCGGCTGAGCATTTTCGCAGATCAATTCCGCCCCAGAGCTCATCCTGACCGAGCTGATTCTCGAGAACGTCCTTGCCGACTATACGCCAGAAGAGGCGGTCGCCCTGCTATCCATTTTCGTCTTTGTAGAGAAGACAGAATCACAACCCCAGATCCCCAAGAAGCTAGAACAAGGTCTAGAGGTGATTTACCGCATAGCGGACGAGGTGGAACGAGAACAAGACCGAAACAGCGTTGCGTACGACGAGTTCAAGGAGAAGTACAAGGTCGGTCTCGTCGAAGTGGTCTACGAGTGGGCCCGCGGAATGGTCAGTTCTCTCGTGCTCTTGCCTGCTATTTCTTGATGGTGATGCTGACTCGACAGCCATTCTCGCAGATCATTGAATTGACCGACGTACCGGAGGGTACGATCGTCAGAGTCATCACGAGGTTGGACGAGACGTGTCGAGAAGTCCGAGATGCTGCCAGAGTCATTGGAGATGCCGACTTGTTTACGAAGATGGAAGAAGCGCAGGCGCTCATCAAGAGGGACAGTGAGTTGAACCCTTTCCAGATCGAGGCATCCGCTGACGGGTGCAGTCGTTTTCGCAGCCAGCTTGGTATGTCTTCTCATCCTACCCCTCGCACTCTGACCCTTCGCTGACTTTTTGCAGTATCTATAGTATCATCAGACCTGCCTCATCCAATTTCACTTCATCCTGCATTGCATGTATACGCGTCATCATGTAGCGGTCATGCCGATCCGTAGTGGTCCACCTTTATGGCTACAATCCGACGGGTTCGCTCAGTACCGCCCTCTTGGTAATCATAATATGCATTGGTACAACTGTTCAGACAAACTAAAACGCTAGTCAGCTTTGATCAAGAGTTTAGAAGCCTAAATTCGGCTCACCGTAGAAAGATAGCTCTCTGCGACTATTCGCGCCCTGGCGTTCAAGCTCAACTTCATTTCCGAAATCTCCTTGTCGACATCTTCCATGAACTGGATGATGAAATCGACAAGCTTGTGCTTGAGCATCGACTCGCCGTGGAAGTTGGTAATGAGGAAAGAGATATCGTAGCCCTATGGTCGAGCGTCAGTATCCAGCCTCGCAAGCCGATCCCTTGGTGCCCGGTACTCACGGGTAGGGCTTTACGCCTGAGAATCACGAATCCCTCTGCGCGCATCATCATGAACCGGGTGAACTTGTGACATAGGATCTTCTCAATCTCGTCCGCTTGTTTGATGGCGATAGAGACTCGGATAGAGTTGACGGAAGGCTCAATGAGTACGCGTTCCGACTCGTTACGCGATACCACAAGAGGGTGGAGGAGGACCTCAGGTGTTGTTCTGCTCTTCTTGAGCTATGACTCCACTTACTGAGATCAGCGGAGTTTCAGAACTCACCTAGCCTCGACCTCTGGCTTGTTGTGCCTCTCGACGACCTGAGAAGAGAAGTTTTGAAGGGTCAATGCCGCTGTAAGGGTGCTGCGGACCGCATTGAGGTATGGACGAAGCGTGTTGGACTGCAAGGATTAGCTGTGTCTCAAGGGCCGATGAGGACTTGCAGGCAAGTGCAGCTGTTTCAGAAACCACTCACCATCCTGAAGGGGCGATTTCCACACGGTATTCGGTGCGCTGTGAGCTGAACGACGACAAGAGGTTGAACGGCGTCGTCGAAGGTTGTCCCGGTGACGAGCAACGTCATGACAGGATGGGGGAAGTGAGACAGCGGAAGCAATTAGTGCCACACTGCATAATCCCGCTGATAATGGGCGAGCGTGCCTGTTAGCTCTTCAGATTTGCGAGATTAACAGGTTTAGCCGAGATTACCGGGGCGTTGATTTTGATTTTTGGGAGCACGTTCAAACCAACTCCACTGTCATACAATATACATCTTTTCATCTATACCTATCTCTACCTGCATACCCTAATACAATGGCTGTCAAACTTGGACTTTGGGTGAGTCTTGAGCTTTTGGTGCTGTCTCGTCTCTTGGCGTAGCCTGACTGACTGTCGCAGAGCTTGACCCTCCTCCCTGGTACGCTGCCCTTACCGCCGTGACCCGTTGTAGCCAGCCTGGCAACGCTAATCAAACGCAGGGGAGTCTTACCCTATCCACGTCCGAAAGGACTTCCAGATCACCAACGCCTCTCTCGGCGAGGATCTGAAGAGCAAGGACGGCCGATCCGTCATCAAGGTCACCCACGAGCCTTTGCCCGCTGCCTTCTTCGAGGCCTCGGACTCTGAGGATGAGGATGACTCAGAGCTTGAGGGCGACTTGCCTTCGGACGAATTCGAGCTTGACTCTGAGGAGGGCTTCAGGAAGATTGAGAAGGGTGCCAACGGTGACGCCGCCGCTGCCACCGCTGCCGAGGAGGAAGACGATGAGGAGGACGAGGACTTTGAGGATGAGGATGATGACGAGGACGACGAGGACGAGGACATGAGCGACCTTGAGGACGATGAGCTCCTCGAGACCACCGTCTTGTGTGCCTTGACCGCCGGCAGGGTACGTCTAAACACGTCTTCTGCACCACAGATTCTCGAACCCACACTGATGGTCGAAGATCGAGCAGGCCAGCCTCAACATCACCTTCACGGAGGGTGACGTCGCCATGTTCGAGGTCACCGGCGAGAAGTGAGTTAATCATTAGGCGGTCGGTGTAGTCGATGCTGATATCTAGCGCCGTCCACCTCATGGGTAACTACCTCGAGCAGTTCCCGTCTCGATACGACGACGACTCGGACTCCGAGTTTGACTCCGACGAGCAGGATGACTACTCCGATCTCGAACTCGACGGTCTCGAGGACGAGGACGATGATGAGGATGTCCCAGTCAAGGGGTGAGCAACATTTCTTCTTGTATTCTTTGCAGCCAGTCGTACTGATCACGTGCAGCCGAATCACCGAGATCGACGAGGTCGCCAAGCCCGCCGTCGTTGCGTCCAAGGTCAAGGCCGAGGTTAAGCCTGCCACTTCCGAGAAGACCGAGAAGAAGCGCAAAGCCGAGGCTATCGACTCTCCTGCCGCCAAGTCCGCTGCCGCCGACACGTCAATGACCTCGACCGACGGATTGAGCAAGAACCAGAAGAAGAAGCTCGCAAAGAAGGCCAAGACCGAGGAGCCCGCCGCCCCTGCACCCAAGAAGGAGAACGGCCAGAAGGCCGGAAAGGTGAGGAAGGCTTAAGAACGGGCCCCCCTTCCCATGTCGCTTGTTTTCTTCACTTCCCTCGCCAGCTCAAGCTGTGCACTTGCTAGAGCGGATTGCTCAGCATCTTCCAAAAACGAGTACAGAATAGTACAGTCAATGCATCACACCATACACTCTTGCCTCTGTTCTGTGCTATTATTTAGATTGAGCGCTGACTAGAGTAGAAGACCCTCCCTAACGGTCTCGAGATTGAGGATGTCAAGGTCGGAAATGGACCGGTCGCCAAGCCAGGCAAGCGACTCCAGATGAGGTGAGTCAAGTCTACACGCATCTCATGGTGTACTTCGACTGACGTCTGTTTAGGTACATCGGTAAACTCACCAACGGCAAGCAATTCGACGCCAACACTGCCGGCTCGCCATTCTCATTCACGCTCGGCCGTGGAGAGGTCATCAAAGGCTGGGATCAGGGTTTGAACGGTATGGCTGTTGGTGGAGAGAGGAAGCTGTCTATCCCTGCTCCTCTGGCCTATGGCAAGCAGAAGATTCCCGGCATCCCCCCCAAGTGAGTCTCTCTCCAGAGAACGGATGAAGCCACTAGCTGACGACCCGAAAGCTCTACCTTGAACTTCGAGGTCAAGCTTCTCGCTATCAAGTAACTCAATCTTTTCATTTCAATCGAAAGTTGGACCAAGGTCTTTGGGCGTGTGGGCCGTTCTTGTGATATAGTACAAATGCATTAAGTGTCAATATCGAAGTCTGGATATCGCTATAGCGAGTCTCACATCGAGCGAGCCCGCACGGACTTTACGCAAGGAGAGTGTGAGGCGACTAGTGTGGCGACATACTGCGTCGTCGTCGTCTGGCGGGACATTGTCGTCGTCCACCACTGCCCGCGGATCCCGAAGCGGCGTGATCGGCGGCACCAGAACCCGGACCATTACCGACCTGACCACTGAGCGATGGCGATGCGGGCGACGAGGAGGTGAGAGGGTCGGACGCGGCGTAATTGATAGGGGCGGCGGAAGGTGCACCTCCTCGATTGTCTCCTCGATCCCCTCCATTGCCTCTATTACCGCTGTCGCCGCTATTGCCTCCGTTGCCTCCGTTGTCACGATCGTCACCCCCTCCGCCCTCACGGCCCGGCTGGTCTCCAGCTGGCTGAGGTTGAGGTTGAGCGGAAGGAGCGGGGGGAGCCTGAGGCGCTGAAGGAGGAGGAGATGGTGGAGGGGCATCCGCTGGAGGAGGACCATCAGCTGAAGAAGGAGCACCAGCTGGAGGAGGGGCATCAGCTTGAGGAGGGGCAGCAGCTGGAGGAGGAAGAGCAGCAGCGTTGGATGGGGCTGCACCGCCCCCGGCAGGTTGTGAGGCTCCACCACCAGCAGCTTGACTCGAGGGATGCTGTGCGGTCGGCACGGGTACGGGGGCACCGCCACCGCTTGGTACGGGACCATCGTAGAGGGTGACTTTCAGATTACTCTTCGGTTTCGGTTCGGTTGGACTCGGCCTGGGCTGGAGCTCCCCACCTGGGATCTTGAATTCACAGGTGGCCGTGGCGTCGACATACTGCTCAGAAGCTTTGGTAGCGCCAATGAACGATTGAGAGTCGGGGCAGAACTCGATCGTGTAGTCTGATTTGTGCACGGATTGACATTGCCAAAGGGCAGTCTCGGAGTACTCGCTGTTCACATCAGTTCATCAAGTCACATCACTGGGTCGAGGGAGTAACCCATTGATCACTCACTCGTAAGCGTGCTAGGGCCGGTCAGCTTGTCTCACTCGCATCGATGGTGCTACGAGATCTACTCACGGCGTATGCGTCCGGACACTGCTCCTTGAACACATTGTAGTAGTCTACTCCACATGGCTCGCACTCTTTGGTTTGATGCTCATAAGCCCCTGTTCACGATGAGTATGCAAGAGCTGTTGACTGGAAGATCAGGGGGAGAGCAGCGACTGACCAGTGCAGCAAGCCCTGTTCCCGGCTGGCGTCTCACCAAAGCCGACTTTACAGCTACTCATGCACATGGCGTTGGCGCCATTTTCGTCGATACCGGCCCGAAGAAGCGGTGGGCAGACTTCATTGATGTTTGCCTTACATGCCGGGACTGTGTTCTTGCAAGCTTCGGCAGAGGGAGTGATCGACATCGGCATGTTGAAGCCTGCACCTGCTCAGCTAAATATATTTATCGAGATGGATTGACAGACCGTCAACAAGGGAGACATCGAAGTGGTCGTTCCCGTAGGGATCACCCAGGGTAAATTCGGCTGAGGTCATCAGCACGCACAGCACTGCAATCTCGACAATGTGATCTACCGAGTGTCGCAATCTCGCCCGTGGTGGTGCTGAAGATCGAGTCAGCTTCAACCGCAACAGTTGGACCTCGCTCGAATCACTTACCAAAGCACGCTTCCCCCTTCGCCTAGACCACAATTGCCAGTCAGACAACTGAACTTCCCATCCTGCATCACGCATCCCGTTCTCGCCCAGATCCGCCCGGCTGTCCAATTCTCGCTCACTTCAATCTCGCTACTGGCTCCGGGTTCCATCTCCCAGCCAGTCTCGTGATTTGGCATCGGGCCGGGCTCCGCGAACATTCCTGGCCAAACAGTCTGGCGACAAGAGTTGACCAGAGTGATCTTTCGGCCAGCCGCTAGAGGCAAAAGAAGACCGAGTACAGCGAACTTCATTCTCGCTGCTCGACGTTCGAAAGTCGTGGTACGTTTTGGTGTAAGTGAAATAGGTTCGTAAAGAACGACTGGGTCGGAAAGGCTGATCAGGTCAACTGATCAGTATGCAATCTGGCTGAAAGGTGAGTTGGTGATTGGGATGTGAGGCAGGGCAGAATTTAGGCCCTCCGCTACATATACTCCTAGTCTTGGACATCTCGATGCAACGTTAGAACAAGGGTGGGTACTCACCCTCACCCCCTTATCGCGTTTCACCATGTTTGAAAAAGGGAACTACCCTCAAACCACCTTAAGACGTCTTGGCCCCGAGAAGGGATCTCGTTGAAAGGAATGCCGGTATCACTTTCGTCCGTGTACAAGGGATCTATGCATACTCATAGGTCGGTCAGCATGCCGCGATCTCCTCAAAAAAGGATCGCGACATTAGCGTAATCGATGAACCTTGATCCCCGTATGCCGTACACCGAGCGCCCGGTTTGGCGCCGTGTCTACGTTATGTGTGTTCGGCAACAAAGTCTGTGTTCGGTGATGCTGACCGGGATGGAATATGACTATGCCGGTGTTGCTTATGTTTGCTGTAGTTGTGATTCTGCCTCGAGTGGGCGGTCGCCCGTGGATGGAGACGATTGCTCGACCAAGAGTTGAGCGGCCATGAGCGTTCTGAAACGACTGCCATCTCGTTTCGACTGACCCAGCGTTAGTCAAAGGATCAAGCTAACGTGAAGATTGTGACTTACGAGAACATCATAACGGCCCTCCTCTGAAACTTTGCCGTTTTCGATCACGACGACACGCTCTGCCCGGGCGATTGACGATAAGCGATGAGCGGCGAGGATGACTGTGATATGCTGTTCGTGTATGATCGAGTCGATGGCCCGGTTGACGGCATTCTCCGACGTTGAATCGAGCGCAGAAGTCGCCTCGTCCAGCAGTAGTATGCTAGGCTTTTTGACCAAAGCTCGAGCAATGGATATACGTTGTCTCTGTCCACCGCTCAAGCTAGCTTTGCCAATGACGGTGTCAAAACCATCAGGGATGTCCCAGATGAAGTCGCAATTCGCTTGTCGGGCTGCCTCTTCGACATCTCTGCGTGAGGCGTCCGATGTGCCGTATGCGATATTGTCGTGTATCGTCCCCGCAAACAAGATCGGGTCCTGGAAAACAACGCCTATACGGTTTCGCCATGACTCAGGTGTGAACTCTCGGATATCTGGAAATTAGCGAGACTCTGTGCCGAGTAAGCCGGACTGACCAGTGTCGTCGAATGTGATAGTACCGGAGTTAGGATCGTAGAATCTCGTCAAAAGAGCTTGGATCGAGCTCTTGCCGCTTCCGCTCGACCCCCTAAACCATCAGCTTGGCTCGTCCCCATGCGCGAAGCGAGGAATACCGAGACTTACACCAAGGCCATGCTCGTCCCTGGCTGGATAGTCAAGTCGATACCCTTGAGCACCTCGACTTCTTTTCGACTGGGATAGGTGAAATGGACATTGTTGAATCGGATCGGACCGTTCCGACCAGCAGCTAATGTCTGACCAACACCGAGGGGAATCTGCGATGATCGGTCTAAAAGCCAAAATACTCGTCCACCGGCGCCCACACCTCAAAAGTCAGCATCAGGTCCTCGGGGATAAAGCCGACCACTTACCCTTCATCAGACCGGTGAAGAACCCGGTCAAGCCCGAGACTGACCCGCCGACGTATCTGCCACGTCAGCCTTCTGTCCAACTTTACCCTCGGTGCCGGATACACGTACGCGCTGTACATCAAGAGACTCGTGAGGTCACCAACAGTGATCTCGCCACTCGACACGAGGTGACCGCCTGTCAAAGTCAGATCAAGCCGGCTGAGATAATAGTGTGTCCGAGCATACCATAGCCGAGTAAGCATAGCATGGCCAGATTACCCGTCAATCCACTCGCGCCCCAGAAGATCCCGGTCATGTATGCCTCCTTCTTTGCTAGCTGGAACACGCCGTCCACCCGCTTCGAGAAGAGGCCACCTTCTAGCGGTTGCGAATTGTACGCCGTGACGGTCTTGAAGGCGTTGAGCTTCTCCTCGGCGGTCTACCTGTCAGCCAAGCTCGAGCAGGTTATGACAAGTCGACTCACCTTTGACATTTCTCCGACAGCTTCTTGCGTCAAATTTGACAATTTCCGCAGGTAACGACCGTAAAAGACCTTAGGGGCTCAGCGAGACCTCGTCACGAGCTGTGGAGACATACAGCGCCAATGGAGACGGGCGGCACAACGCAGAGCATGACCAGCGTCAATTTTGATGAGATGAGGAACATGGCGGTGACTGTGCCATGGTCAGCTCGACACCGGTTTGTATGTTGCCGAAGAGGCCTCACTTCCAACTGATGCCGAGATCAATGCCCTGAGGATCAGCATCGACACACACGGCGGGCGAAGCCTTTACAGACCTAAGTCCGTCGGAGAGGTTGCTCGTCACCGATTCACCCAAGATGCCAGTGTCTACGCTCAGACGAGAAACGATATCCCCGGCTGAGCGATCTGCGAACTCCGGCTCTTGACGTAACGTGGATAAGTACGCTTGATTTCTGAGTCTTCAGCTTTGACCCGATTGAAATATAGGAGAAGGGGTACATACCGTATACGAGCAATTATCCGTAGTCCACTAAGTCTCATGATGATCGCTCGGCCTGCTGTCTCAGTCCTTGACTTTGTATCCCGGACATCCAGCTGCTCACCAGCATTGCAGGCCGCACCAACACAGAACGTCAATGCTAGCAAAGTAGCAGCCACAGGGAAAGACAGTCCCAAGAACACTTCCTGACTCATCAGCCCTTGTCTCGCCTTGCAAACCTGCACTCACTGCTCCGGTAGAAAAGAAGTCAATCAATTTACCGATTGTCAGGGGCACAAGCATCGAGACACCGCTCGATACCACCAACTACTCCATAAGCGCTTTATCCACAGCGGTTTTCAAGGTGAAACGGACGTACCAGACCGACAGCCATGGCTAGCTGCCTGCTCTCGGGTTTAGCCAGCTCGACCAGCTTAGCTACACTTGAATATCCAGTCTCTCCAGTTGTTGGTGCACCTTTTAGCGACGTCAAAGCCGTGAGGCGCGAGATGAGCGAGGTGGAAGGAGCGGGTGAAGGAGTCGAAGAGGAAGGGTCGGAGGGTGTCGAGCGCTTCTCATCTGGTTTGGCAGGAGTCGAGGACGACTTATGCCGTAGATGTAGACATGCTAGACGGACAAGGGGCACATGTATGCGAGGCGAGAGAGTCGAGAGCAATGCTGGATAGCAGTCAGTACCTGTATCCAGTCTGTCTACTCACATAGAGGCTTTGGTCGAGCGATGGAGAGATGTCTCCGGCCCAAAGTCTGTGTGCGACCGGTACACAGCGATCGAGCGAGCCCGACTTGCCAGGTCGAGCTCGACAGCCCTATCCTCGCTACCGCCATTTTGAAGGACCTAGCTACGACCAAACCTCCCCAGACACTGGTCGACGACGCAAGATGCCTAAGTATATGTGGAGATGATATACACAGTGATAGGTAATACGACGAACAGACATTTCTGAAATTGTTGATGACATGACGCGTCCGCTTAGTGATCGGAGCCGCGATACGTAACTGTTTCAGCCGGCGGATGGGCAATGGCCTAATGCAGATACAGAGAAACTATGCTACACTCTACAGTCTCGTGCGATGCTCAGTACCGCTCGACGTCTCATGATCCACGAGTCTCTGGCTCCCACTTGTCCCACTTACCCCTCCTTAGCCAATCTTCACGAACTTCCCGCTCTTTGACTGAACGCTCATCCTTTTCCCAGATCCCTTTTAGTCTCTCCTTCCTCAGTCTGACCATCTTGCCTAACTCTTCCCTACTCGCTGCTTCCGTGCGCAGTCGTGCGAATTGACTACCTGATAGCGCATATGGGTCCTGGGAGCAATGCCGGACGATATGATTGAGGACTTCGGCCGGTAGTTCCAATAATCGGAATGGCCGTGGTAGGGTGTCGGCCGAGCCTAAGGAGATGGATGAGACGTCGGAAAGTACGCGAGCGGCTGCCTGTGCGTCTGAAGGCGGCTGAGCGTGGAGTAAGACCCTCGCTGGGCCAATGGCTCGGAGAGCAGCCCTGCGTATACGTCGCGTCAACAGTCGATTCCTCAGGACGAGCTCGGGTAGGCGTTCGTGAACTTGATGATGGAGTTGTTTACCCTCTGCTACGGAGTCGACTCTTTCGATTTGCTCTTCTGCGATGGTCTCGCCGTCGACTGAAGCGTGACCGTTCCCGTTGAGCTCGCCTTCGGGTAAGTTTTGTTCGTTCGCCAGCATACCGACCTGAACGATCCCAAAGTGATGCTCCTCGACCGCATCAACGATATGACGCACGCCGTCTGCACCTAGACGATTCCCGTTGAGCTCGAGGTATTCGACCATCCGACTCCGAGGTGAGCGTAGGAAGTCGGCGATAGTCTCTGCCGACCGTGGCGGAAGCTTGCACGTAGACAAGTGCAATTGGGTCATGGTCGGACAGTTGAGCATCGATAAGAATTCAGCGAGACCATCGGGGTCGAGCGGATTGTTGGTGAGTGACAAGGTCGTCAATTTGGTCGAGTTGAGGTAGTGGATGATCCCATCGACATTGTCCTTCAGCTGAACGAGTCAGCCTAGACACAGACGCAACGAGCGAGCAACAAGACGGGTCTCACCTTGATGTCATTTGCCTGAAGGAGGACCTTGCTAGTCCCCGGGTCCTTCTTTGCCCACCCCAATATGCTCTCCAGACCTTCATCGCCCAGAGTATTGCAACCGAGGTTGATCTCCTTCAATGACCATACTCTAGCTGTATCGGACGAGTACCGTTGACGTAGATGAGATAACCCCTTGACGAGCGTGATGACTCCCTCGGTACCGAGGAGGTTGTGGGATATGTCGAGTCGGGTAGTATTGGCTTGGACCTGCATCAGAATCCGAAGAGCTAAAAACGAGTGATCAGTCTCGCTCAGGCGTGAGTGGGACGAAGGTGGCTCACCTCCTTCCTCGCCTACATAGCCATGATCCGGGAGGTAGACCAGGTCCGTGTTGGACCTCAGCACCACAGCCATGGTGTTTCGTTGGGACTCCAATGAGCGAGTCTCTGTCACCGCATATGCACCTGCCTGTCTCAGGTCTGTCTAGCTAATCGTGAGGCGTGGTGCGCGACGGTGGTGAGTCGCTTCATCGTCATCGTCTCGGTCTTCGCCGTCGTCGATAAGCCCTCCACCGGCGCCTTCTGAACACGGAGAATCCCCCACTCTCCGCTTGTCAACAATGGATCCACAGTATACCCTTGTCTCCGTCTGTACTTCAACCTAGCAGCCGGGCCGGTCCTCATCGGTGTAAGATGTTTAAGCTGGCGCTCACGCAGCTACCCATCCTTGTCGCATACGTCGTCGCAGCTCGTCGAGGCAAGATCGGCCTGTATCAACATATCCTCAATTTCGGCATCTGCGTCACGATCGCCTACGGTGCTCCGATACTACGTGCGATAGACGGACGACTAGTGCACGTCCTAGCTGTCTGCTTCTTCGGAACCATACTTAGACTAATTTGGCTCTTTTTCGAACGGACCCGGAACAAGCATGTTCGATCGGCTACCGATACCTGCTCGTTGGGGGTCTTCATGGGTTCAGGTCAGTGAATTGACGAGCGGGTAACGGGTGGCTGGCTGATATACATAGGGGGACATACGGCCGAGATGAAAGCTTTGCTCGCGACTCTCGACTTCAAGCGCTACACGCCACGGACCTACGTTTATTGTTACGGCGACGAGATGTCACTGCGCGTTGTGGAGGAGGTCGAAGCGGCAGCCGCAGCGACAGATGGCGGATCGTCCGACGTGCGTACAGCCTCATTCCGGCCAGAGATTGGCTGATATCAAGTAGGCTCGTGCACACACACTGCTAGCACTACCTCGAGCTCGGAAAGTGGGTGAAGGGCGCATATCGACATTGGTGTCGGCTACCAAAACCCTCGTCGCGGCATTATGGTACACATTCCTCATCCCCCTTTTTCGTCATTGGCGGACACCTTGGGTGGACGTGTTGCTCATCAATGGGCCCGGGACGGCCGTCGTTCTCGTGGCAGTAGCTTGGATCCGCAGGGTAAGTCCTTCAGTCAGACTGAGGGGACGTAAGGCTGATGGTCCAGTTTTTCGGGCTGGAATGGACGAAAATCATCTACGTCGAGTCGTTCGCGAGGACAAACTCGCTGTCCCTCTCCGGCCGCTTGTTGAGGAGCTACGTCGACGTCTTTGTAGTTCAATGGCCTGAGGCGGGCGGACCAGGATCGACCATACCGTTCCAAGAGCGGAATGTCTCAGAGGGACAGACGGATGGCGAGCCAAAAGTCGTGCACCGCGGATGGCTCGTATAGGATTGGTCGAGATAGCATGATAGACTATAGATATACTACACAGTATGGTAAAAGGGGCTCTACAACATGACAATCATATCATCCAGGATCTTATCCACCTCTTCCCTCTGTCTCCGCCCACGCTTGCGAGCCTTCGGCCTGCTCACTTCTCCCTCGCGTAACAACCCAGCCGCATCCGTCTTGAGATTCCACATGACGCTCTCGCTTAACCCCCTCCATTTCACTCGATGTCTCACGACCGTCCGCCAGATCGCCTTGACATCCCTAGATTCGACGAACCAGGCTTCTCCACCTTCGCCCAATTCCGCCAAATTCGGCTCTTCGCCCGCCTTCCTTGCCCAGCCATTCACACCGCCCGTCCCTCCACCCAGGCCGAATCGATGCATGTCGCCTTGATCCGGTCGATTGAGTAGAGCGAGGTTGTCTTGCCATTGGGGCGGTAGCGCAAATCCGCCCGTCAAGAGTCTAGATGCTCGTGCTAGAGTAGGGAGAGTGATGAAAAACCGACCCGTCAGGGTGGACTGAAGGTTCGGATGGGCGGAAGTCGCAGAGATGAGATTGTTGAGCTGTTGGGTAAGGGGAGGGTGGATGTGCGTATAAGGCAAGAGTGCGGATAGGCCATCGATGTACTACGAAGTCAGCGTGAGCGCGACGATCGACATCGCTGTCGGGTTTGTGACGTACCGATTGAGATATGAGACATTGCCGATGTAGCCTTGGAGGAGGCTTCATCTCCTCAGCATGAAGGTCGCTACTGACGAGGAATTGGTCCGCCTGTCCGCGCGTTCAGCACGAGAGTCAGGCATGCACAACTCCACTCACGAGCCATGGAGGCACTTTGGCGCTTTGCTCGTCCCGTCGAACCCAGATCATCAATGTCTCCCTTCCATCCGCTCGTTCTTTGCCTGATGACTTTACCATCTCCCTCAACTTGTTCTGAGTCGGGGAATCGCAATCTTCCAATCCGCTGACCACAAGCACCTCCGGCCAGTCCTGCTCGTTTCGCCGTGGTTCACTGGTAGCAGGACTGGCTAGAGGCGAGTGCACTGGCGAAGCAGAGAGGACGCTCTCGGCCGAATGATAACGCGTCGACATGCCTGCTCCTGGCATCATCGGGCTTGCGGGTGCTGACGGAGCATTACTTGCGACTGGCGTGGTGAGGTCTCGTAGCGTACGTTTGCGGCGATCCAGTACGAGTTCACGCAGATTCTCAGGTGGTGTAGAACTGTCGAGATGCAGACATCGGGTGTCTAAGCCGAATATCGATTCCGCAATCTACCCCATTTCAGCCCTTGACCCCAGAGTAGTCACTCACCGATCGGGTACTGTCCATTACGGTGGTGAAATGTCTCTTCCGATCCTGAGAGTATGGGACGTCAATGATCACGCCGCCTTTGCGAATGACCAGAGCGAGGAGGATGAGCCAAAAGATCGTTTCGTCAAATTGCCAGTTGTCCAATGCTGGATGTTGCGACAGCGTGTCGATCAGCAGGGGCAGAAAGTCGTCTGCCCCCGGTTCGGGAAGGTCGGGTGACATCTGTGTCCAGAGACGTCGCGAGTGCTAGCGTCTTATGTGTAAAGAGGCCATTGCGATGTCGATGTACAATGTTGACGGTAACAAGATGAGACTTGGTAAACATTGCGCGCGTCTTGACGAATTGTGGGTACGTTATCGACAGGTTGCATGGCACATGATTTATCTACGTTTGGGAACACTTCCTTATGGGCACTTCATCATTTGATCTCCTCTGTACATCCGCTCTCATTCCCTCAAATCTGCTCGTTATAGTCGTTACCTTTGGATCCTCGGTCGTCGGACTGCTGGCCATACACCTAGATCGGTCAGCACTCCTGTCAGGTTACGTCAGGTTACGCCTAAGCTCGGTCTCACATTCCTATACGGTCAGCTACAGAGCATCAAACGCCTATGTCTGGGGAGACTCACTGGTTCTTCTCGTTCTTCGCCCGGTTCTCAGCGGCCAAAGCGTCGACATCTGACGCATGAGCGTCGGGGCCGACTCAGTCTATTTGAGATTGGTTATTCACGCACCATCAGGGTGCCTATATCCGGGCGTACTGGTTCCAGTCTTGTAGCCCTCTTCGACATCATCCGCGATAGGCTCTTTGCCCTGATCATCGGCGCCCATCTGCGCTCGTCGGGAGAACGAATCGCCTCCCCATCCGCCCGAAGTGGTAGCTACCAGTCCGTCAGCCTGACCAACCGTCTCGGGCGTTGAATGAACGAGATTTACAATCCTTTCCATCCCAGCCTTCGTAGTTGCTGTGTTGAGCTGGGTCGACAGCCCCACCCAGTCCTTTACCCCTTACAGCACCCCACTGGCCTTCGGACCCGTACTGTCCAGGCTGTCCTTGGTTGCCTTGCGCGTCGAATGAGGCTCCTTGGTCCTGGTCTTGTCCTTGCTGGAGCGATCGGCCGTCGGGGCCTTTCGCAAGTCCACCACCGAAGCCTTTACCGGTGACGGCGCCGTATTGGCCTTCCTGAGCGAATTGACCCGATTGACCTTGGTTGCCGAAAGCGTCCGTGCTGCCTTGACCTTCACCGCCTCCTCCGCCGAAGCCCGCCTGATGGTCAGTCATGGTCAACTACAAATGGATAGCATTACCACATACAGCGTTGGCTAGACAGTCAGCGCTGTTGATGGTGATGGTTGTGTAGTCGCTATCAACTCACCCATCTTTTTGCCTTCGTCGGTGTTGAGGAAGTTCTTTGCGTTGGTGACGAGCTTCATTGATCAGTCTTCGCTCTAGATTGGGTCTTCAAAGGCGATCTCACGTTCTCCATCTTGTGGTGTCCTTCTTATAAGTGTTCAAGCTACTGATGAAAGTGATATACGGAACGCGGGTTGATGCAAAGTGTTGTGAGAAGCAACAGAACGACATCCGGTTAATATTGTGAGCCGCTTCTTCACACACTCTGGGCGAGGATGACGTAGTGTCGTGTGGCACGGACATCTCCGTCAAGTCCGGGAACACCATACCCAGAGATAAAGACAACAACGTCGTGTCATGCATGGATCTATTGGCTCAGACCCGCCGGTCTGGCCATAACAATGAAGAAGAAGTATCACGTGGCCATCACTGCGACTATCCGGAAATGATGGGCGTCAGGGTTGTGCGGATGAGAGGTGTTCTGCAGGACTTCACACGTGACGCTGACAACATTTAGCTCCTGGTCACCACCTCAAAGACTGGTGCACTTACTAATGGTCTCCCGTCGTGACCTTTTCGTCGATATATGCAACACTGGGACATTAGAAATGAGGGAGACACTATCAGTTTTGGCTTACACCGCGACGTTGTACTGCTTTGTCCAATAGCCAGAAAGGTTGACCGCGCCCGATTCGTTGTCGTCAACCCAGCATTTAGCGTCTCCGAGGTTGTAGTGCTGACTACGGTAGTAGTACACAGCAACGCTGGGGCCAGCTTCAGCGCATATCATCAAAATAGTCTGTGATGAGCAACGGCACTCACCGCCCAGCCTTGACCTTGATGTCAACCTTGATCCGGGCGCCTACGGTATCCGACACCCAAAAGTGTTTCTCTCCATTCCAGACGAACGGTTCCCATCCTTCCCGTTCGACGGGGGCCATCGGATTCTCATGGTCATTCGCATCGGCACAGAACATCTCGGGTTGCAAGATCCCCAAGACACCGTCTCCGGTTGCTGGATCGGGCTTTTTGGGATCAATCACATCTCGGAGAGGGGTGAAGATCGAGACGGGCGAGATGGAGTAAGGTGTTTGAGGGAGAACGAAGTGGCGTGATTCCGAGAGAAGTGAATGTAGCGGCTCGAGCTCGAATGATGATTCCCAGTTATCCGGTGCGGTGAATGGGTCGACGAGGTGAAGGGTGTCGAGCGGGAAGGGGATGTCGACAAATGAGGCGAAGGGGTCTGTAGATGACAGTGTATCAGACGGGGAGGGTACAACAGGCAGACCAAATCTCGTGACCTGACACAGCTCGTACTCGAGGTACGCGATTAGCAGATCGGCCAATATGCGCTGGACGAGTGAGCTACGGTTCTTCACCGTCATGCAAGAGCTTACATGACCACGCGCGTTTGGGTGAAGCATATCAGGTTGATAGAATGCCTTTGCCATAGATTCGGGATACCGGAGGTAGTGATCAAAAACCATCCGTTTCATCCTACCACGGTCAGCCACATTGCGGATCGAGCGGATAAGCCACGCACGAGATGTAGGGAATATCGTAGTAGTGTGCGATGGGGAGGTGAACCATCTGCGGGTCCGCATATCCCACGTCCTGAGCGACCTGCGGCGACCAGGCCCCAAGCACAACGATGGCAGGTTGTGAGCGGAACTCGGAGAGCACGCGTAATAGCTGGTCGAAGAAGGCTTGGTAGATGTTGTCTCTGATCATGTCAGCTAATTAAACCGACATAGTCGGCGACATACGTCTGGTCGTTCACATCGAACTCCAGGACGATGAGATCGGTGTCGAGGGCGATGTGGTGTGTCTGAGGCCATCAGAGAGGACATAGATGACAAAGGTCTGGAAGTCATGCTCACTCCGCAGAAAGCATAGTAGCTGGACAATTCAGCATCCAAGTATCATGCCAACGAGGATGAGACTTCGCCTCACCTGGAGTCCATGCCTCCAATGGCCCCATTTAGGAATTCGTGTTCAGTCTGCTTTCGTCAACGCAGGGCTGCTGGAGTGCCTCTCAAACCAGCTTACGCTTGGGAAGGCAGCTTTGAACCAAGTCTCCAGCAAGGTTGTATAGCATCCTGGTCCGGTGGGATCCCCTTGCGGGAATTCAGGATTGGGGTGCAATCCATGACAAGCGGATACTGAAACAACACTTGAGCTGGGTTTTTGTGGACCGAGGACTCTACTCACCACTACCGCCCAAGATACCGACTTTGATCTTCTCCCCATCCCTAGCTCTTTGGAGTACGCGCCTGACTCTCGCCCCTGACCCCTTGACCAGCTGACTCTTGATCAAACCTTCTGGCCGGTAGACTTCACATAACCGCCGTCCCTCATCCGTTTGTCCACAAATACAGCTATTCTCCTCACACCCAACTTGTCCTGCCGCTACCGAAGTGTCCGTACCGTGATCAATGTGGACTTTGACTTTTGGTAATGCCGGTAAACCCGGTACATGAGGGTGAACGACCGAGTAGAGGAAGACCAGAGCGAATGGAAGAGAGATGAACAGTAACGGTTTCCAATATCGCCGTAATGGGTTCTTCGTATGTTTCTTTCCCGAACGATGGAAGGTCGGGGAATCAGAATCGTCGTATTCGAACCCTAGCCCGCCAGAACTGCTCGGACCGGGTAGTGGGAGAAGTGGATGAGAGGGCGATTGAAATCCCTCAACCGAGGGGTACGGCGAGAGTTCAATCTCGGGAGTAGGGGCGGGAGCGGCGTGGCGTGCTGTCATCCTCGGCGGTGTTTCCATGCTTACGAGCGTACCGTTCTCGAACTCATGATGTCGTGGCGTTGGGCAAGAAGGCTGGAGAAGTGTCAAAGCAATGCAGCAAAATCACGCACGCATTCGACGCGTTTCACCAGTGTTCACGTGCATTTTAGCGTAACATGAGTTCAGGGCGCGAAAGATCTACGACGATCCCCACTGCCGAGGCATGTGCTGAAAGGACTGCCATAGGTACCGGTACCATAGATCATCGTATGCAAAGGCATGGCATCCAGTGACTACTATGGTGGTCTTCTCGGGAATTGGACAAGGCAGGAACGAGTCTACCTCTTCCTTTCGATACGCTGAAGTAAGCCCGTACCCATCCTCGCGATCTCGCCGAGAATCGCCTCTTTGTTGATGATGACCAGCGCAGCCTGCCTGTTAGCGACCAGCCAGCCTATGTCTGAGATTGAGATACTCACCTCTCCGCCAGCTGGACGAGACGAGTAGCCCAAAAATGCTTTTAGAGCGCGAGGGTTCTCTTTTTCCGGGTTCCATAGTAACCCAACTACGCACCCACCGTGGCGGTCGTAGAACACCACCATCGAGTCTGAATACAGTCGCTTGAGGTCAGAGACAAATGACCACACGGGATTGAAATCTAGCATGACGTCTTTCTTTGATTCGTTGAGGTTGCGGAATGATTTGGTTTGCCATCCTGATTCATCCGGGTGAACGGCTTGGGCGTATGTCGAGACGATGGACGGATCGAGGTGAAGAAGGACATCATAGTCGGCAACGGGGGTTGTGAAGAGTGACTATCGCGATTGTCAGCAATATACCCAGCAGTCAGGACGCAAGGGGATACTCACTCTGACATTGATGCCCTGCGATAAAGTCACGCTACCCTCTACGGCTTGTAAGGTAGCCCTGGCCAGACCATTTACTCTCGCCGCCACGACCCGAGTGACACCCTGCGTCCACCTGTATCCCTCCACGTCATCCTCCGTCGCGATACACCATGCTTTATGGGTCGCAGCGCCCCTCTTGGCGAAAGCAGCTTGCACCATCGTTCTCAGCTCAGGGTTGAACCTCGCTCGAGTCCCACCTTCCCGGTCGGCGTAGAGGGGCACGAGGATCGGCTCGGATCGCCAATCCCATTCCGCCAGTCTCTTGATCGTGCGCATGAAGCCCGTCGTCCCGCTCGAAGGTGGACCAAGGGAGCCGGGGTCAAGGTATACACCAGCGACCAACAGCTCGACCGCCTCGGGAGATACCTGAGTCGAAAGCATGTGCGCCGCAAACCAGCGCTTGACGAGTCGACTGGCAGTCGAGAACGAGGGATACCGATGATGGAGCGGAGCGAGACCTGAATGATGTTTTGGCGAACACACAAATCGGTACAGGTGTCTTTCCAGCGCCGGAAGCACAAGTCTACGCGGCGGAGTCGGGAGAGCCGTTCCAAACACTGGCTTTTGATCTTCCAAACTCCGTTCAAGCAGTGTCTTTTCCTTTTCGTGGTAGACTCGTAGTCGGAATGCTACGCCTTTGGGTACCAGTACTTCGAGCGAGATATGATCCTCGATATCCGTGTACGAGTCGTCCAGAACCAAACGAGTCCGGGATCCTCTCAGCTGAGTGGAGATAAGACTGGCGAGTCCCTCCAACAAGGCCATCTTGACTTTCTGGATCGCCGAGAGGTCGTCCGGCCAACGTGGCGATGACTCGAATTGAAGGATGATATCGGCAGTGGGAACGTGCTTCAGACAAGCTGGTGCTGAGGTATGGCGGGAAACATCGATCGGATGCGGGATGAACGGAGTAGCGTAGCGCAGCATTTCGGAAGTTGGTGAGACGTTCAAGATCGTGAGGGGTAGCTCGGTATCGATGTTCTTGAGCATCTTGTAAAGCTCTTCGTAGGCTTCCATAATAGGTCTGAAGCCAAGCTTCTCGACGCCGGCTTTGGCGACTCCGTCCCGAGCGGCATCGGGCACTTGTAAGATTCCAGACCAATCGTGTGCGGATGACAGACAGTGGATATCAGTCGGGCTTGTCAAATCGGCATGTCGAGCGAGTATGTGGGAGACAATCCTGCTGGGAATTTGACTCGCTTCTTCCGGACGAGCGATATCCCAAACGATCGATTCCGAGATCGAGCCATCTTTGAATCGCCTCAATTCGGCCTTGTCGCCCCAGAGCTGACGGTACGCCTCTGTCTCTGCCACTTGATTGGATGAAGGTCCGACATCGAGTACTCGTGTAGCTTGAGCGGGGTTGTGCATTAGCCCGATGGTCAAGCCGGAGGTGGACGCAGTGACGTGGAGGAGGCTGATTCGGTCGGATAAGGCTTGACGCAAGATTGGCGCTAGGTGAGCGATCAGGCGGGCGGTTGTGGTCGGATGCTCTGACCGGGCGAGCAGGTCGCTGGGGTCTCGAGCGTCGGTCGTGTCGACCCTGAGGGTCAGCATGAGGTCCGTAAACAGGGAGACTAATGCGGGCTTACTGGAAGACATCGTCAAAGACTCCCATAGCTAGAGTGTGGTCCCGGAGGAAAATCTCGGCGAAGCTATCGACACTCGAGTCCTCGAGCATCACAAGCGTCTCTCTGGCATGGGACCGAAGCTGGTGACTGTCAGTATTGGCTCCAGCACACTGAGTGTCAATGGCAAACTGACAAGATCGATGTCCCCCTTGTCCCACCCGGCGAGCAGATTGACTGATCCAGTGGGATCAGTGAACACACTGTCGTAAGCCCGCATCATCTCGTCCTTGGGGACCCGTTCTTTGTCAGCGAGAAAGAATTGCAGACTCTGGTAGCCACGCTCACCGCTGGTTCGTCGCATGCCATAAACACGGGTTCTTTACCGAAGTCCGTTTGAGCTGAAGACAAGTCAGTCCTCGTCTGTACATATCGAGCTGGCAGGAAACACACCCAGGAACTCCCATCCTGCTCGTAAAGCGCCCCAGTACCCTAGACCTTTGCCTAGACCTCTCCGCTTAATACCCTTCTTTCCCACTTCTCCTCCATCTACCACCCAACCAAGAATCATAGCTGCAAACCAGCCGCTTCCACCCCGATCGCGAGGTATTCCTCTGCGGGCACACCATATCCTCCAGAGAGCGAGGAACGAATCGACCGTCCGATCAGATAGAGAAGTGGACAATCGGTGCAAGTGTAGGAGGGTCGATTTGTGTAGTGTGTCGTGAAGGATTGAAGTTGAGTAGAATTGCGTAGATGCGGTCTCAGGGATGGAGGAATGACGAAGAAGGGATCGAGTGGGGGATAGCGATGATGGAGGGAAGAGCGAAGGAGGCGGTGAGGCATGTAAGCGGATGGTCAAGCGGTGTTTCAAGCCTTGCTCTGCGATCATCAGCGAGTATTCGGCGTAAACGAAGACTGTCTGTAGGAGACGACGCACCTTTACCGACCGAGATCGCTACCACTGGGCGTCGCTCGTCCTCGACCTCCCACTCGACTTTCGCGCCCTTGAGATCATCCGACCGCTGAAGAGCGGATTTGACTACACCGAGATAGTATCCTCTCTTGTAGAAGTATCGATAATCCAGCCTGTCCTTCGGTGTGAATAGCTCCTGCCGGGATCAGCTTCCAAGCAACCCGACATCCGACGCCTCTGAGGAGGGATGGGACGTACCTCCGGCATGACGAGGACCAAGTCCACTCCGCCTTGTTCGCCTTTACCCCTCTTATACCCGCCCACCACACTCCAACTACCACCCACAAACACCTCGCCCGGTTTCTTATAGCCCACTGTCCAATTCACTTTGCCCGGATAAAACTCCTGTGGCGAGATGGAAGGTAATCCGACTTTCCGAACTCCTTCTTTTGGGTTGACAGGCTGACCCTCGGGAATACCATTGATGATGCCGTGGATGGCGGTCAAGAGGGCCCTCAAGCTAGAGTGAGGCGCCTGAGGAAGTAGAGTTGACGATAACAAGGCCGAAAGTTGGAGGTTGAACGACGTAGATGAAGAAGCTGAAAGTGTGTCGAGCTCTTCCAGTGTTGGCGGGGCGTACAGGTCACGATGTTTAGGCTTCGAGGGCCCAGCTGTAGGTTGTGCCTCCATACCTTCCAATTCGGCTCCATCGTCCTCATCTCTCGATACGATAGAAGCGTCGTCGGCTGGCTCAGACTGGTCCGCATCGCTCAACTCGTCGTCCGAAGGCTGAACGTCGATCATGGGATCTACCATCCCCCGTTCCTCGCCGAATGTGTCAACTCCGCTGTCGACCGAAGGACTCCGTCGAGCTTTCTTGACCACACCAATGGATCCTCCAGCAGCACTCGCCCGCTTGCTCGTCGCTCGCGGCATGACTAAGATGGTGTTAAAGCGCGATGAGAGTGCAATCAACAATCCTTAGAAGGTGTCTCCAAAAAATCTTGGGTTTGCGAGGTTGCGGGGCCTCAAAACTTCGGCAAAATATCTACTGGGACCGAAAGTTGCCTTGCCTTGCTTCTTCCATCTGTATACCCATATTGCATTCGACCATGGCCGGAATCATGGCAGCTTTAGCTCGTCCGGAGCAGGCGGAAGCTGGTCCCAGCGAGACGAAACGGACAAAGATCCCCAAAGTGGCCGTTTACGTCTCTGGCGCAGCGGTAAGTCTGCCCATGGCTACCAAGTCGGACGTGTAGAGTGAAAAGGGTAGCTCATGTGCCGCTTAGTTCGCCATCACTACGGGTCTCACACTGCTTATTCTGCCTTATGCACGGCAGGCGGCTAGGATGAATCGCATACCTACAGAATTCAGATCAAATCGGCACCTCTTGACCGCGCGGCCAAAGCCATCGAGCCAGACACCAGAGACGAATCGGCCAATACGGGACAGAGTCGAGGCAGAAGCTGCAATGGAGGCGGATCAACCTCGTGGGGAGCCTATGGGTGGACTTTTAGCTTTCCAAGCGTTCGGTATAGCAACGGCGATCGTGTTTGGCTCAGCGGGGCTGGGAGCATGGGGTATAGCAAAGCTCCTAGGCGTGAACGATGTGAGTTATCTGCTTGATGGTAATCTGGTCGAGGCGTAGACTTACCCACCTCAGATGGAGGGGTTCTCGGGCAAGATGAGGGAGAAATTGGAAATTGCTATGCCTGGTCTCACAACGGGTGTGCGGAAGTACGGCGCCGAGCCAGACGAGCTGGGTGATTTCCTAGACGACATGGGGCGTGATCCAGTCGAAGGGCAGCTGGATCGTCCAAATGAACCACCATCATGACGAGTCAGGATCTGATGATACTGCATTGCATTGTTGTGGATGTACTACGTCATGATTGGCCTTCGCTCAATGCCCCGGTCCTACTTCCTATGCTTCCATGCCTCTTTGTTGCCCATTTCACTGAGGGTCAGCATGAATTCAGGCAACGAGTGGAGCCGGAACATACCCCATCTCAGGCTCCGGAGGCGGGTTGCGGTCAGCCAGTGTACCCTCTTTCGCTTGCTCGGTCAAGACCTTATGGGGCGGCTCGACCGAGGTCGAGCTGTGTTCAGACGCGTGAGAGGGGGTGAAGCCGTCCTCGGGGGTTGGTGTCGCTTCGGGTGCGTATGCGGATTTGAGCGTTCCAGGCAACGGCTCAGGCGGGACGTCCTGTCCGACATAAGCTATTTTCACTATTCCTCAGGAATTGACGAAAAGGCACGTACGTGACCACTGTTTTCCTTGGCCTCGGAATTGAACGTCTTGGAGTATCCGCCAGGTGGCTTAGTTGCCATTCCCCTCTTCTGCCCCTGGGCCGCGTGCTGAGACGGCAAATGAGGTTCAGGAGCCGCGTTGCCTTTACCAGAGTCGTGCTTTTCGGGGGACTTGTGCTTCAGGTGTCCGCTTTGATCTCCTTCCTGTTCCACCTTGTTCTTTGGCTCTCTCGACTTGGCGCCAGCATCGGAAGCAGGTTCAACACCCCGCCTGACCGACGTAGAGAAGCTGCGCTACAGGTAGTATCAGTAGGCAGCTCATACTGAACACGGGGAAGCACGAGGGCAGGACTTACCTTAGCGCCTTTACCAAAGTTTCCAGACAATGCGTTCTTTGCCATATCGGTATAACTCTCACCCGATGCATCCTCTTTCTCACCCTGCTTCACTCCACCTGCACCTTGCCCACCTACTTGATCCTTGAAACTGCCCGTCCCCTCGGCACTCTTGGCCTCTCCACCCGTATTCCCTTGTCGAGCAGCATCGAAAGGCTGCTCCTCGCCTTCTGAAGCCGCGTTGCTTTGAGCCTGAGATTTCGAGTGCTGGCCCCCTCGGACAGATGCAGATTGGACATCTTTGTCTTTATGAATCGGGTCACGGGCTTTCTTCGTTGCGTGACCTTGGGAGAGGACTGGTTTGGCAAGGGAGAACTGACGCGAGGTGGTGGACAACGGTCGGAGGAGGTGACCGCGGGCGGCGTTGGTCACTGGTCGAATGAAGGACATGCTGATGTAGGATATGAGTGGGGTCTGTCAAGCAGCAATCGGCGGTTGCTGGTTGGTGTCTTTCGTTACGGACGATCTCGTGAGCAGGAATAGCTTGGAACCATACGTCATATCGGAAACATCCGATCATCGACCCATAGGGCTTGGCGAGTGGGGTGAACCATATGCTCGGACAGGATAGCAGAGCAATGGTCTCGATATGCTTTCACGAACAGGTCCAATTGCTCATTACACTTCTCAAACAGACAGGATGATGAACCCCAACGACCGTGAGCCCCTCTCGAGACGGGTCTAACCGAGTGAAGAGCCAGTCATTGACGCTGATTTCCCAGTGCCCACCCCTCCCCCGCCTTATGCTCCGAGCAAGCAAGTCCGTCTTGGCCCAGCGAGCATGTCGAACCTCCCGATTCACCTCTTACACCGTATAATCGTCTTGACTCTCGATCACAAAGCCACGCCAAGTCGGTTCATGGGTGATGCGGAGGAAGAAAGGGTCAGAAGGATCTACCAGCTCTTCTATGGTCTGCGAGGTGTGGACAGGCGGTTCTACCTAGGTACTTTCATCGGCTCCTTGATCGTAAATGAGTCTAGACTGATAACGCCTGCAGTGTCCACATCTATACTCCGCTCGCTTTACCTTCCCTCGTATACCGCCTGCATCAAACGAGGCAACAGCTCGGCTCCGATCCCCGAGGTCAGCTTGCCTCTCGAAGATGGACCGGTCGACACGCCCGTGCTAGAGTACCGAAAACGCGAGACAGCGATTCTGGATCGCTACATCGCAATCAAGGTCGGGGAAGAATTGCGCAAAGTCGAGTCTGATCTGAGTGAAGAGTCTGGAGGGCTGGACGAGCTGTTCCATCGACACCAAGTGAGTACAACCTTATCGACGGGGCATCAAATTGATCATTTTCTAGCCCTGTGCTCGGATCGAGGATCTGCTCCTCACATTACCGACCTCTCTGGTCTCGCTCCGAGTCTCTCCCCATCTCTCAGCTCTCCGATCGACTTCATTCCCCTTACCTCATTCCAACATAGCCGTCACCCTCACGCCATCTTGGGTACAAGCCACACTCCACTCTAAACCAGTTTGGCAGCCTGGCAACCGCTCGCGCGAGCTCATAGTCGAGGTCAGGCGGGATGCGAATCTCGAAGAGTGTGCGAGGAGGGTAGGTGAAGGTTTGGAAGATGTGATGCGGGGGTACATCGGATGGGGCGAGAAGGTCCGGTAAGGAGGGGATTGCCACTGCGCGTTGTCAAGTTCAAGTTGTACTCATTCAAAGCTGTCTGTATCGGACCATGTATCCAGTATGTCCGGGATGTGGTCCAACTCCTTCGGCCCTGTACTACCATGCTTTCACACGCTTTCGACACGTATGCAATGCATGAGATAATCTTCATCAGCTATGCACTGAAGAGGACTGGGTGCTCGGCGTTTTGTCTGAGTGTGGCGGTGGAATGTGGACGCTGACGCGCGCATCTCCAACTTGACGTTGATCATCGTTCACCTCTTTCGCTACACCTGTACATCTTACTACGACTGTCATAGCCACTCCGACTACAGCAGCGAGCGGCAGATTCAGTAGTATCAGATCATGCCCGGCCTCACGACAGCTCAGGTGAGCTATTCTATCTCGGTCGGGATTAACATAGCTGATGATCTAGGTGACTGAGCTATCAGCTTCCAACGTGTAAGTTCTTCTGACTCAAACTGTCAAAGCTGCAGTGGATCCTTTACGGACGCAAGCTGATCAGGCAGTGTCGTTCATCCCCTCGTCCTCCTCTCCGTAAGCCTCGGTTCGCTCGAGCAGCCGTGAGTCCAGAGCTGACGAATCGCCAGGTTGTCGATCATGCCTCTCGAGTACCGCTATCCAACAAGAAGCGTGTACTGGGTGTTCTGCTAGGGCAGAATGACGGACACACGATCAATGTTGCTAACTCGTGAGTCGGCGTCTGCTACTCTGGACGATCCTCGTTGGCCGGACAGAGGACAACGCGGAGGGAAGGAAAGGAAGAGAAGCTGATTGAATCGTAGCTTCGCAGTTCCCTTCGAAGAAGATGATCGGGATCCCAAGACGTTCTTCCTGGATTTGGATTACGTCGAGGAGATGTGGAGGATGTTCCGTAAAGTCAATGGTGAGTGCCGCCTCTTTGACATCAGTATCCAGTCAAGAGAGCTCGGAGCTGACGTGTCGTAGCGAAGGAGAAGCCAATCGGGTTCTACCACACTGGACCTCGTTTGCGATCTTCAGATTTGGAGATTACAGAATTGTTCAAGAGATTTTGTCCTCGACCCGTCATGGTCATTGTGGATGTCCGAGCGAGTGGAGGAAGGGGAGATACTGGTATTCCCACAGACGCCTACTTTGCCGTCGAGGAGATCCGAGATGTGAGCAGCGCTACTTGTTCCATCGACCAACCATTGCTGACCGTATGATCAGGATGGAACCACTACGCAACGCACATTCACACATATCCCCACATCGATCGAAGCCGAAGAAGCCGAAGAGATCGGTGTGGAGCATCTCCTGCGAGATGTCGCTTCATCCTCTTCAGCCCCATCCTCCTCCCTCCTCACGGCCCAATCGCTCTCGACAAGAGTCGCATCCCAACTTCAAGCATTGCGAGGCCTGCACACCCGGCTAGCAGAGATTGGAGAATACTTGACGGCGGTGCGGGACGGCAAGTTGCCAATCAACCATCAAGTGATCTATCAATTACAAGAGGTCATTGGGCTGTTGCCGCAATTAGGAGGAGATGTGGATCTGGGCAAAGCGTTCAGGACCGGTGTGAATGATCAGAGTATCATTGTCTACCTATCGTCCATCGTCCGAACCGTTCTGGCCTTGCACGACCTGAGTGAGTCATAACTAGTTTCACGAATTATATCGCAATGGCTGACGTCCGACACAGTTGAGAACCGAATATCCAACGCTCAACAAGAGTTGGAAGACGCCAAATCACCAGAGACGAAAGAGCACGACGCGGCGGCAGAAGCAGCAGGTGTACGACCGGAAGATGTCGAAAAGGCCAAACGTGAAAAGGAGCAGGACGAAAAGGACAAAGCCAATGGAAAGAAGTAGACATGTGCAGCCTCGACTACAGTTGCATGTGGGGTGAAGTCCGGCATACACGACTTGCTGTTGACGATACCATGCATTGTGATTATCATGAGTGAGGTCAGGTATTGCGCTATGGGCTCTTGTCCGGGTGGTGTACGGGGAGCGTGGGGTTCAGATGGCAGGAAGGTATTCGGTATCGGTATCATTGAAGAGGCTCGCGGCTGGAGTCGGTCAGCTCATGCCGCGATCGCTCGTTGAGATCAGCTTACCTCGAAGAGAGCTTGTTGAGGTGGATATAGACGTCCGTGCCGTACCCGTCCATCGAGATGAGTCGGAGATCACCACCAAAGAACCGTGCATACAGCCTCGAGAGCGGGAGGCCGTATCTGCACGACGTCAGACCCGACCTTATCCGTCTGCATGTCCATTGAGTGACTCACCCGAATCCGGCCATCGGGGCGGTAAAATCCGAACTCTCCAAATTGGCCTCGAGACCTTCATCGCTCATCGTCGTGTACAAGTACCTAACCGGTCAGCCAGTGACAGGGGAAATACAAAGCGGGGACAGAGGGGACTCACGTCCAGATCATTGGGATTGCGCTACGCGGGATCCCTCCTCCTTCATCACTGATCTTGATGGTGATGTCCTCACTTCCTTCGACCACGACAACCTTGATAGGCGGGAATTGATCTTCGTTGTCCACTCCGAATCGCTCTACGACCGCTCGCAGAGAATTCTTTAGCAGCTCGAAACATATATGCGATCTACGGGGGTCAGCTACCATATCGGCAGACCGGAAGGAAAGAAGCTCACAGATGCCCTGGGACGTAGGGGAAGTTCAGGTCCTTGGGGCACAAGAGCTGGATAGGTGGGCCTTTGAACAGCGCATAATGCTCTTCGCAGACGTATCGAGCGTTTTCTATGGCTTCATGACAAATGTCATGGACGTTCTGAGTCGTCATCAGCTCCTGCTACAGCGCTAGACGGGCTGATTGGCTTACCGCTCTTGTGCAGATGATTCCCACGTAGTCTGGATGAGGTTGTAGCGTATTGAGCGCCACATCTGACATTATCAGCGAAACAGTATGACCTCGGTGAGGAGGAAATGACACCTACGCTGTCCGATCAAGAATCGAATACCGATTCGACTCATGTAAAATCTGTCCAGCCACTCTTGTATACTCTGATCGATCCTGCCTGCTCCTCGTTTCCGCTTCCATTCCAGCACACCCTGGGCCACGGTCGTGACGGTCGGGTCGTGCCGCTTCTTGATGTTTTGGAGCAGTTCTGTGAATCGGTCGTTGTAGTCGTGCACTTCTGGTGGGTAGACAGTATCTTTCGGTGGTGGTGAAAAGTATCTATAGGACCTCAGCAACGCCGTCCAGGGCCGGGCACAAGGTGGTTCAGACTCACCTCCGCTCGATGGGTATGCGCATACGGGTTGAAGCGCCTAGCCCAGTCCCATTCGTTCCCGCTGCGGCCATTTTGTCCATGGCGAGGGGCGAGCCGGACGGACCTTCGTGCATAAGCGGGTCGAGAGAGGGGTTTGGCGTAGCTTGTGGAAAGTCCGGATCTCTTTGTTGCGTCAGCCCCATGGCCTTACTTCAGACGGGAGGAAAGGAGTGTGAGCACCTACTCGGAGGGTATTTTGAGCGTTTCCAGGAGAGCAGGAGGTAAGTCGGGTTTCGGGTACGTGATGAGCTCCTCCAAAGTATGTCAGCGATTTTGTACACCTTCCGATGATTCGGGACCCACCTCGAAGCTCTGTGCGTACCACTCTTTTACCTTCTCGATACTAGGCATCCGATTTAGGCCATCTGGCAAAGCCTCCAATTCCGCTATACGGTGCGAAAGCCGTATGGGCAATTCTTCCGACAAGAATTGTGATGCTTTGAGGAGCGTTCCCTGAGATGGGTTCTGGCCAAAGCGGACCATCTGCTGTAAGGACACTGTGAACTGGTCAGCCGCTGTTCACTGTTTGGACAAGAAGTCGTTCCCGCCAACAGAGAAGGAGAATGCACATACCGCCGGTCTGGGGGAATGCGGCAAAGTGATGTATACGGTCCCATAGTGCTCCTGATATGCGGAACTTGGACATTGTTGTCAAGGTCGCGTGAGAGTTGAAGGTCGATTAGCGAAAAGTCTCGGTCCGATTTCCGCGGTATGTGGTGGTTCGTGTCAGGTCCTCTGTTCAATTCTCGAGAGCGAGGTTGAGTCAATTATGTATATATACAAGATACTGTTGATGATGCTGGATGGTACATGACAGTGACTACTGTAATACTATATATTCATGGGATCTGCGGCTATTGTGAGTCAAGCTCATTAATGAGCTAAACGGGGCGGAACTGTTAGACCCGAAAACCCGACGATAACTACTCAGTTCGGAAGATCGGTAATCACTTTTAACCGGTTCAATCATGAGCCACGGTACAACCGCTCAAAGACTTATAAGACAGTAAATAAGCAGAAGCACTTCAGCTGGTCTGTGACATGCATGCATTGATCACCACGGTCCTAGACTAGACCTAGGCCCTCGTATTTGTAGGTCGCTTTTGAATGAGAGCCACGTGCTCCTTGGTCTCGGTGGAAAGTCGGTCGAAGTCCGACGTCATTACTGTTACCCCGATGACTCCGCCTCCACCTCCACATGCAAAGAAACAGGTGCCCAAATCTGCCCCGTAAGCAATGGAGTTTTGCTACAAATACCGTCAACACTGTCCTCGGCCTTGCAATACCCCCTCTTCACACCAAAGCTACCGCAACATGAGAATCGTATTCACTGGCGGATCCGGCAAGGCCGGCCGACACTGCATCCCTCACCTGCTCGAACGGGGTCATCAAGTGCTCAACCTCGATCTGGTCCCTCATCCCGATCCACGAGTGTACACGCTCAAGACCGATCTCACCCAGTCTGGACAGGTTTTCAATGCCCTCTCGACTCACTTTAGCATGGGAGAATACTCTCTTCCCTCTTTGCCGAAAGTCGACGCCGTCATCCATTTCGCTGCTTATGCTCGAGACTTGATCGTGCCCGACAACGAGACGTTCACGGCCAATGTGACGAGCACGTACAATGTCATCGAGGCCGCTTGCAAATTAGGCATCAAGAAGGTGGTCATCGCTTCGTCAGAGACAGTGTACGGAGTGTGTTTCACCCAGGGCGAGTCAGAGTACAACTGCTTCCCGCTCGAAGAAGGTGAGTACATCAGTCGTTGCAGTCATTGAATTCGCTTGCTAAACATACAGACACCTATGACTGTAATCCAGAAGACCCGTATGCGCTTTCGAAGCTATGCGGAGAGCGAACAGCCCGAAGTTTCGCTAGACGATTCAAGACCGACATCTACGTGTTCCGGATTGGTAACGTTGTCGAGCCGCAGGACTATCAGAACAACTTCCCAAACTACCTCGCCATCCCCGAGAGTAGGAAGAGGAACGCTTGGAGCTACATTGACGCTCGTGATCTCGGCGAGATGTGTCATCTGGCGGTCAGCAAGAATGGCCTAGGCTTCCAAGTGAGTGACTGGTTGTTTTGACATTTGTCGTCCCCACCTAACGAGCAGGTCTTCAACGCTACGAACGATACCATCACGCTACATGGGGTCAAGACGGCCGAATACCTGAAGCAGCAGTCTCCCAACACCCCTCATACGCGAGAGATGGGCGATATCGAAGCCCCTCTTACCAATCGCAAGATCAAGGAGATGTTGGGATTCAAGGAGGAGCACGACTGGAAGAAGTATGTCAAGCAGCAATGAGCGAGTGGGGGTTCATGTGGGATGAACGCGGCCAGGACTAGTGACCTCGGCCAGCCAACGGCTGTCAAAACAGATGCATACATGCTCGACTGTTACACAGGCTCCAGCTTCTCGGGTCTATTGCACCATCTTCTCGTACCGATTGCCCATCGTGTTCTGCCATTCTGCGACGACCTCGTTGCCCGGTCCAGCCGTGATCATGTCGTCGTTCGCCTCCCATCCCTTCCTGACCTCATCCATAAACTCATCAATCGTCAACGCCATCTTGTTCCCCTTTGCCCTCTTATTATCATCGGGATCCTTCCTCTCCCTGTGCAGATCCGTCTCGACTGCTGGGGGGATGATCTCTCGAATCCGGATTTTGTCCTTTCCAGCCTGCTTGATCTGCGTACGGAGGTTGGTCGTGAAAAAGTGTAGCCACGCTTTACTTCCATTGTAAACCGGGTTGACCACGCTGAAGGGTACGAATCCCAATACACTACTGACGTTCATCACCACACCTCCATTATCGAGTTTATCGAAATGTTCCCTAATGAGACCTATGGTAAGGTACATAGGTCCCCGGATATCGATATCGATCTCTTGATCCGCTTTTGAAAGGTCGAAATCGTAGTCGGGGCCAAAGATTTGGAACGGGCGCTGAACACCGGCATTGTTGATTATGCAGTCGAGGTCCGGGTGTTCTGACGTGATCTTCTTAATAAATGCCGGGATTGACTTTACATCTCCGGTATCGAGGACGTAGTAGCCTGCGGCGTTGATTTCGGAAGTGGTGGATTTCAAGCTCGACTCGGTCCGACCGGCAATAAGCACCTTCTTGCCACGAGAGATCAGGTCAATGGCCATGGCTTTCCCCTACCATCTCATGTAAGCTGATCACCTCGAGGTGCAACTCGGCAGTAGAGAGAAGCGCGACTCACCAGCCCGCCAGCTCCGCCCGTGATTAGGGCGCATTTGAAGTCCAACGTTGACATGATGTGGTTCGATAAGTGTGTCGTTCTGCGTCGTTAAGTCCTCTGTTGGTGTATAATGTCTCAAACAGCTCATGCTCACGGCGAATATATATAAACGTCGGTTGTCCACATGATGTCATCCACACGTCAAACACCGGCTTCTGCGGACCACTCGACAACGTAAACGTTCCACTGTGCCGGCCGGCATCTACTGAGCAGTTGCGTGAGGTTATCTGCCTGATGACTCGCATTCGGCTGGCCGAGTCATGTTGCACAATGTATTCCGTCGTCAACGAGGGCATGATTAATTGGAGAATGGCCCGGCAGTCGGACAAAGCCGATGCGCATTTGCCGCTTGTGTGTGTCGTGATGGTTGTGTGCTGTCTCACTATGGCTGATGTGGCTGCATTTACTACCGTGCTGGTGACACGTGTGCTCTCCGCGGAAGAAAAAGAGTGAGAGAACCACAGCACCTGACAGGATTCCCGGATCGTCCCCGACTCCGGTACTAACTGGGCGGCATCTAGCTTAGCTTCGCAGATCGGACGGGATGCGGCGTTTTCTAGATCCTATGGCCGTGGATAAAAGCTTTAATTCGCAGCTGTTATCAACCTGCAATGTTGTCCGGAGCTCGCTGTCAGCCCCCATTCCTCCACACAAAAACGCCCCACTCTGGTCGTGTGTTGTTCGAGAAGCGCAAAGGAGGGTGATACATTGCCTTGACATCGTAGACCGTACCTGATCGTCGGCGTCTGGACCATAGAGCCTATTCGTGTCGGGCTTATCCTGTGCATGTGGAAGTATATATCATCAACCTCCCTTCGGACTGGCGCCCTCTCAACACGCTTTCGCACTATGAGTTCTTGGTCAAGACTGGTCCGATTCCACCCTCGATCGAATCCTTCGACTATCTTGGTTGGAGAGCCTGTGGATGCCAAAGTGGATGTGGGACTGGCCACGTACGCTCGGGAATCCGTCGAGGTCAAGGTCTGGTCGGGCAGCTCGGTCATCAGCCCAGGCGATGAGAGAGGCAGAACGGAGACGATAGACCGACTCCTCAGCCCGGTCAGCAAGGCTGAGGTCGGTACAATCCGTTGTATCGGTCTGAACGTGAGTGACAGCTCCCCCGCCAAAGGCGCCGCTGATTAGTTCGTAGTATTTGACGCATGCGCAAGAAATGGGATTAGATTCACCGGACGTTCCGAGCGTATTCATGAAGCCGGCAAACTCGCTGGGCGACCCGTTCCCCGCACCTACGATCATACCAGCTGCATTCGTCAAGGACGACGCGGCAGACTACGAAGCGGAAGTCGCGGTTATCATCGGTAAGACGGCAAAGAATGTCTCAGAGGACGAAGCACTGGACTATCTCCTCGGGTGAGCAGGCCGATTCCTCCTTTGAGCGGTGATCATGCTGATGGAATAGGTACACGGCTTCGAACGACGTCTCGTCCCGACTAGCTCAGTTCGCGCAATCGCAATGGTGTTACTCGAAGTCCTTCGACGGGGCATGTCCACTCGGTCCAGCGCTTGTGAACGCGAAGGAAGTCAAGCAGATCAGTGAGCTCAGGATCAAGGGGGAGTTGAGTGGGAAGGTGGTTCAAGATCAGGGTCTACAGTGAGCTCTACTGCGTCGCAAATGTACTCAAGCGGGAACGCGAGCTGACGGAGAATAGCGATTTGATCTTCTCGATCCCGAAGATCATCTCATTCCTATCGCAAGGTACGACGCTGGACCCCGGTACCGTCATTCTAACTGGGTAAGTCCAGAGCCAAGCCAGAGGACTCCATGCTGAGCAGACCAGGACTCCGCCTGGCGTAGGGTGGAAAGCCAACCCCCGGCGTATGCTTAAACACGGCGACGAGTTCCGAGTACACGTATCGCACGGAGTCGGAACCCTGATTAACAAGATCGAGGAGGAGAAGTGATCCTACTTGGCTTCGACATTGACGCAATAGGAGGACAGGGCGCCGTGAGGAGCAGCATCAGACTGAGGGCTCTAGTGATAGTAACAGAGACGAGGGGATTACACGGACGTAGCTTGCTCTGCATATACGTATCTCAAAGACTAACTGCCTACCGTACAACACGACATCCTCGCTCCGCTATGGCCTACTCGTACGGGATCAGACTCGCTGCCTGTTGTGCTCGTTTGGACAATGTCGGCTTGCCATATGGGAACAAGATGTTCCACGGCTCGGTGCTTGATGCTTTGGCGATGAACGTGCAGGGGTCGTGAGACGTGCACCAGCCTTTGTTGAAGTACTCTATCTTGAGCTTCCTAGCTTCATCGCTCAAGAATGCGTCGGGTTTGTAGCATGTGTCTGCAAGGTCAGCCAGAAATCACCCTGGTTCCTGCTTGGTTGGCATCGCTGAAGATCACTTACAGACTGCCATGCGGTGGTTCTGCTCCTCTGGGGCGGCACCCCAGTGAACCGTCCTTGAGTCCCAGACGATAAAGTCTCCAGGCTCCAAACATGGTTTCTCGACTTTACATCCCCGCTCTTCGAGCCACTTCATCTGCTCGTCCTGCAACTTGATATGGTCGTGGGCGTCATAAGGTCCCTGATCGGATCAGTACCCATCAACATGACCCGATGAGCTTATCGTACTCACCCGCCTGTCCTTGAACGCTTCCCAAAGCTCGGTGAAGTACTTGGTCGAGCCGGTCATGACAGTCAATCCGCCGTCCTTCGGTCCGTTAGGGAGCAGGTTGAGGATACCCTGGATGGACGCGAGTTCCGGCTTGAGGGGAGACTGATCGGCGTGAGGCCAGGGCGCACCGCCGTCTTCGAGCTGCTCCTTCGGCAACGGAACAGACAGGTTACCGCCGTCTGAACATCGTCAGCGGTTTGCAATGACAAAACACGAGATTCATGGCTACTCACCAAAGCTGACGGTCAATTTCTCAGTCCCCCAAATCTGCTCGAAAATCGACAAAACTCCAGGTTCCGTCTTGGCGTCCCACATCCATTGAGCATGGGCGATCGAGTAGGCCGAGTACAGGCCGCCCCTTTTCGGTCAATCCCAAACGAGCTTCAGAGGGAGAAGATCTGCCGATCGACTCACTTGCCGTTCTTGGGCAGGTTCTCTAGCCTCCAAGTTGATGGATCCTCGTGCTTGTAGCCGTAGTTGAAGCCCTCGAGCCACTTGATAGCCTCTCCGACGTAGTAGTCTGCTCGATCCTTAGAGATAGCCTTTGGGATGATCGCCCACTGCCTGGTGAGCGTGTGTGGTGTTTCATCCGTGAACAAGGTACTCACGCCCTTCTCGTCGAGATCTTTGATCCACTGGGGCGAGTCGGCAGTGCGGGTAGGGATGGTAACGGGTACATGAGAGAATGGGTTGTCCCAAGGGATTGAAGGGGGAGGTGCAGTCTGAACTTGAGTGGCCATTGTGATGAATTACAGTATTATTATCGCTACAGTCAAGGTGACAGTGGAGAGAGACGCACGGATGCGGGCGCCAATTGCGTCCTGCTTATAAGACTTCTCGCTGCTACAGCATGTGGGCTGAGGTCCGGGGGAACGGGGTCCGGGTGGGGTAGTTTTGCCGAAAATGACCGTCGACTGCCGTCTGCGCGCCACCGCGGATTAACGGGACGGGCAAGCATAGTCCACGCGAAGTGATCCCACCGAAATAGAAATGGTGTGCATGCCGACGTGTCAGTATCGGCAATGGCAAGTGTGCAAAGGCATGTCCAGCACACGGACAGTACGGTGGCCGTCAGCCGAGTGCGGCACCTGAAATCGGGACGGGCCTTTCAAACGTTCATATCGGCATACATGCAGCAGCCATACGCGAACCTTAGAAGGACTATAGGAAATTGATATGTGGAACACTGCTCGCGCGGTCGTCGGACTCGTCACAATTACAGCTTGTTCACATGGACGATCTCGTCTTGGTGAGCGATATCTCCCTTCTCCTCGTCGCTCTTGTGCGGCACATCGTATTGCGCTTGGGAGGGTCCGACTCGGACATTGGTGTCACCGAAGAGAAGACCGATCTCTTCCAGAGTCTTGTTCTTGGTCTCAGGGAAGAGGAAGTACGAGACGACCGCGTTGGAAAGGTTGGTGCAGACGAACACCATGAAGTACTTCCATCCGAGAGCCTGACAATGGGTCAGAGACGATCGCTAAATGAAGCATGCTCGTTGGGCAACTCACGTGAAGACCCTTGGGGGTGATCTGACCGATGATGACGTTGTTGAGCCAGTTCGAAGCGGTCGAAACGGCACCACCCATCGCTCGAAGGTTCATCGGGAAAATCTCGGATTGGTAGATCCAAGAGACAGGACCGAAGGACCAGCCGAAAGCCCATGAGAAGCAGAAGAAGGAAGCGACACCGGCGACACCAGCTCCGAAGTTCTGGTAGTCGGGCTTGCTGAACTGTTTGCCGATAGCTGACTGCCAGGCGAGACAGGCTGCCATGAGGATAGGACCGCTGTGAAGATCAGCATGCTGTAATGTTCATATGTTCATAAGCCGCGAGGGGCAGGGCTCACATGATGAGGGGCTTCCTTCGGCCGATTCGGTCAACTGAAGGAAACGTCAGGAATTGTCTCGCTGATTCGGATGGAGGCGGCAAGGCTTACCAAGGAAGGTAATGAAGATGAAGGTCGTGACGACACCCCATGCGCCCGAGAGACCGTTGATCATGAGCGTAGTCTGCCCACCGAAACCGAGAGAAGCTTCATGTCGTGTCAGCGGCCTTGACCCTTGTCGTGTAGCTTCGAAAGGTAGCTTACCATAAATTGTAGGACCGAAGTAGGCTCCGACATTGACTCCCGTCCACTGACACATCGCCTGTACGAGACAACCGCAGATGGTCCTGTGCAAGTTCGGCCTGGTGTTGACGAGATCCATGACGTTGGTCGATAGGTTCTCCCGCTCCCAGTCGATCTGAGCGAGCATCTCGGAAAACTCAGCCTCGACTACCTCGATGTGTGCCGTTCGTCCCCCGTGCAATCGGATGAGGGTAGCCTTGGCCTCCTCATGTCGACCCTGCTTGGCGAGCCATCGAGGAGAGAAGGGAAGGAAGAACATTCCCCTGTATTCGGGTGAGCGTGATTTCCCATCAAGCCAGATGTGATGGACACTTACAAAAGTAAGAATACAGCGGGGACGATCTGGATACCGAGGGGAACTCGCCATTGGGCCTGTCCATTTAGGAAACCACAACCGTAGCCGACCCAGTTGGCGACAAAGAAACCCCATCCTGATGAGTCAGTATATGTCCAGTCTTGCATGCTTCGGGACCCACCGATCATGAGCTGAGTCCAGCCGGAGAGTAAACCTCGAGTGTGAGGAGGTGAGATCTCAGCTTGGTACCTACATATGGTCAGCCGCAGCTCGGGGTGCACATGATAAACAGCAGACTCACATAGGCACGATCATGGACAAGACACCAATAGACCAACCGGCAACGAATCGACCGGCAATGAGCATCCCGACGTTGACAGCGGCAGTCTGCAGCGTACACCCGACGATAGCAATGACGGAACCGATTTGAATAGTCCTCTTTCGTCCGAACCTGTCGGCGGTCCAACCAGCCATGAGGGCACCGAAGAAGGCTCCTGCGGCAAACAGGGAGACGATGGCACCGATCACTCCATCGGAGGGGGAGTCAAAGTAGTCGTGGAAGTGTGTGTAGGCCCCGGAAATGACTGAACCGATGATACCTGAATCGTATCCGAACAGGAAAGAGCCAATAGCGCTGAGGTCGAGGGTCAGCGCACCGCTGCTGAGCAACTTGGAGGGCGGACACTCACGCGAAGATGGCGGCGACATAGTTGATGACTGCAGGCTTGGTGTCCGAGACAACCTTGCTGGTCGAGATCTGTGGTGGGAGGTAGTCGGGCATGTTGTCGGTTGAGGGTCGAAGATGCAATGTGCTCCGATCAGTGGGGAAGAAGGCTACACCTCGCGTTTGGGGGTCATGCTATATATCCGACTCGCCTGGGGCCGAAGGCGATTTCCCCGCGGCCCCAGATCGGTGCAGCGCCGTGATGTCTTAGCGCAACCATCACCGTCGCGTCTCGTCTTCCTCGGTTGTTATCACCCGGTCAGCCGAATCCTCTACCGTAAAACGGTACGCCTCCCCGCGTACCTGGCCTGGAAGGCAGCACATGCTACATTACAATTCGGAGAAGGTTCCGAGCTCGTCTGATGCCCTGCGCTTGTCAGTTGCCGCAATTCAGCCATATGTACGACATCAATTGGCCTAGACTTCAGGCACCTCTTACTTCAAGCGCATGTCCTGTTTTGGGACATCTGATCGTCAAGGCACAGAGCTGATAGAGATCTCGCCACCTAACACCGGTTGGGCCTCCGCAGGCCACAGCCGCGACAATCCAGAATTAGCCATTCCGAAAACCAAACTCCTACAACCTGTCGAACGCCTTCAACACCGGCCGTCACACCGAATGATCCGAAGTCATTCACCGCAATGCCCCTCCGATGCTCCGTGGACATCGGAGGGCTCGGTGCTGACCACCGACTTGTTAGGCTGTAAATAGGCTATCCTGTTGAGCGCCAGCCGATTTAGCGAACGTTTGGAACGGGGCTACGCGAAGCAGGTATAGTGCGGGTTTTCGAGAGCGGATTGTCATAGCCTATTTGACCGCGATCAGCTTTGATCGCGATCAAAACCTGCCCACCGTGGTGCCGAGAACGACCTATTTCTAGATGAAACGACCTCGGCGGTCCATGCGATCGCAGCGATGCTCCGCACGTCGCACATCTCCAACCGCAGCGTTCACCCGCAAGAGGGCTGCTTCCTCCTTCACGTCAATTGCGCGAGCGACCCTGAACTTTGAGGTGCGACCAGTGACTCTCCCATGGTTACGCGAAAGAACGATGTCTTCGATGCGCGTCAGCGCCGCGCTGGCCTTGTTTAGTAAATCAGACTGACATCGTGTCGATGGTCGCATAATTATGGCTACAATTGTCCTTCTACGCGCTATACAACATGACATGACATGACATGGTCCTTTCTCGTACTTCCAAGCTCATTACACAGGTTGACGACGATCTGTCTCGAACCTCTTTGGTACACTCTCGCCCCTCAGACGCCTTCTCGCCAGCTCTATAGCTTCCAACACTGCAGCCTGCTTGATAGGCTTCGTCAATACCCTGTCAGCACCTGCGTCAAGGTACTCTTCCTGATCTTCCCTCAGTGCGTTGCCGGTACATCCGACGATATAGACTGGATTTCCGGTCGCTCGTACTGATCGTGATACCTCGACGCCAGACATGAATGGCATTTGACTTAATGCGTCAGGTCAAAGCTCAGGATTGATAGGAAGAGCGACCTACTTGTCGAGGAACACCACGTCTACTGCAGGGCTTTCGGCCTGTAGATGGTAGGCCGCGTCGATCTTCTCCAACCCCTCTTTGCCGTGTTCGGCAGTGACGACTTTGTGACCGAGTCGCTGAAGCATTCGGACCATCATCATGCGTGTCAACCTAAAACATCAGTCTCGGTGTACGAAGAGTGTTTGGCCACAAGGACCCACTTGTCATCGTCGACGACCAGAGCATTGAGCGGACCATCTTTTTCCATAGGAGCAGCTGCTGTGGTGGGTGTGACCGGAGAACAACAGTCCGTCTGCTCAGAGCCGGTCCGCACGCGCGGCACTCCGGCGCCGTCGCCATTTGCCTTCGTGCCGAGGGTGCCGTTGCTATCGGGACAGCCCGACTGTTGGCTGGCCAGTCGTTCCGGATCCTTGACGAAAGCGTGCTCGGCAGCGGGCATGATCGGGTCGGTACTGTGTTGACGGCCGCCTTCGACGCAAGTCTTGGAACTGGGGATACTGTCGAAATGGCAAGGCTCGGTGACGCTGCCACGCTTGAGCTGGTAAGGCAATTCGAGCCAGAAGACGCTGCCTTTGCCGTACTCCGAGTCGACTCCCAATCGACCTTTGTTGAGCTCCACGATCTGCCGGACGAGTGCGAGTCCGAGACCGGTACCTTTCCCGCCTTGTCGACGTCCGATCTCGGTCTGCACATATGGCGAGAAGAGTCGGTTCCTTATGGCTGTCAGCAATAGCTCCGTTCTTTGATCGCTGGAGGAGAGCTCACTCGACCATGTCCTGATGTCTAAGGCCGACACCGGTGTCTGAGATCTCAATTCGGATGATGGCCATAGACGACCTTGGCTTGACGTGAGGGTCTGGGCCTTCAGCGCCAGCCGGATGATCCGCAGCATTCTTCTCGATGTCTACGTGGAATGGGCTGTCGTGCGTGTGCGAGCCGTTCTGTAGTGGTGGTACCGGTTGACCGGGTGCAGAACCATCGAGTGGCGGCGCAAGAGGGAGGAGAAGCTTGGTGCGAAGTTTGACCGACCCAGAGATAGTGAACTTGAGCGAGTTTGACACGAGGTTACTGCTCGTCAATGAAGGGTTCTCACTCGAAGAAAGTGTGTCTTACCTCGTAACTTGGCGTAACCGCATCTCATCGCCTACGACAGCACAGCCCAGTTGATCTATTCTCGGATCCAGGTCGGTGGTAAGGACGATCCCCTTTGACTGCGCCGTAGCCGAATGCGACAGTGCCGTAAGTTCAATAGATCGATGAAAGTTGAAAGGCGCTTTAGCCTGCGAGAACTTGCCCGACTCCATCCGGTTGAAGGAGAGGACGTCATTCAGCACCTGGGTTGCAAGTAAGCGGTACGCTCGCGCTTAAACCTCACGAAATAACATACCTTCTCCATGAGTGACAGACTGCCGGATAAACCGTGGACCATCTCCTTTTGGTCATCAGGGATATTTTTGAAAACCCCGTCACCTTCCAGATTCTGCACCGCCAGTAAAGCGGTGTTGAGGGGTACTCGGACTTCGTGGAAGACTAGCGGTATGAGCGCCAGACCAGGGCAGACTTGATGACTGTCAACTTACTGTACGACGCGAAGCGCTTCTTCAGGTCCGCAGCGCGCTTTTCGGCGAGCTGGGCACGCTGGGTCGCCCGAAATTGCGTCTTGAGCTGCTCTCGTAGTTCGAACATCTGCCGATCTCTCCGCTCGAGAAAGGCGTCAATAATCAAGATAATGAAGTGAAAGACGATGTAGTAGACCGCATCACGGTAGAAGGAAGACTGTAGCAGGTAAGCGTGAGGGATTAAGGCGAGACCTCCGATTGTAGGAGCGAACCTACCGGTGTGATCGATTGGTGGAAGTACATGACGGCGATCATGATGAAGAATTGCCCGGCACCAATAACTGCGCAAAGCCGGTTCTGATTCAGCGATAACAGTGCCAGTACCGGTTGGCCAATAGCGGCCGCGAAGGCAATGAAGAATGACCTCGTATCGCATGTGTTTTCCGGCTCCCAAACTCCGCACGTCTTGACTTTGATCACGGTGATGTCAGACAAGACCCAGGTCGCAAGGGTCAACCAGATTTGGTAGGCGACCGGCATGCGGTAATTGCAGTTGAAATACAGTATGGGGAGAAGGGGCAGTGTTAAAGCCTGGACAGGTCATTCATCATTCGTGACGTCGAGGAGGTCTGCACTTACGCCATAGATCCCGATGTAGGCGTAGTAGTCGTATGTGTCATATGGGCGAGGTGTGGTAACGCAGACGAGGATCCACCTGACCACAAAGAATATTGAAGCTGACAGAGCGATCTGACGACGAACGAAGTAGACCTGGGTGATTGAGCCACCTTGTTTGCTGACGAGGATCCATTCACTCATCCACTCACGTCCTTGAGATATGCCCTCTCCTTGGACCCCTCGGGAAAGCTCATGTCGAAGAAATACCGCACATTCTCGAAAAAGCGACCCATCCATGGCATGTGCAGGTCATCTGCCGCCTTCTGTACTCTGCCTCCATGATGACTGTTCTCGGTATGTGCGGTAGCTGACACACCCGTCCGGACCGATCCGCCATCGTCATCGACTTCTTGGTGTGTCGAGCTAAGCAGCCCGGTTCTAGGATCAATCCATGTCGAAAAGTCATTGTCGACCACGACTTTTGATGTGTAGCGTTCCTCTTCTGGCTTTTCCGCATCTCCGTCCATCCCATCATCACCATCCCCGTCTAGATCATCCACCGAGCGCGACTGACTCTGGCTTTCGGGCTTTCTCCGATGCCGACCTCTTGAACGTTTCCGTTTTATGCGGTACAAGCGGGGATCCCGGTCGGTCGAAGAATGGTACTGTTCGAACTCGTCATTACGGCTCGTGTCCGCCGAGTCGGACGTGCTGGACAGTAGTGATGGTCGTTCTGTTAGAGCGTGCCATGCGTCCTGAAACCGTGTTCGAAAGCCCAAGTTTTGCTTTTTCGGTCTCACGGACGACCTGAAGTCGGATGATCGCCTGATAGCTTGAGCCGACGACTCGGCCTCGATAGCGACTGCCGTTGCTTGCGACGTGGACGTTGCCTGTGTCGACATCATTCCCGAGACAGTCAGAGCGGTAACGAGTGTGATTACAGGACTACAGCGTCGAGAAGAATGTGTACAGAGATAGTTTTGCGGTGTCGGCGCATGTGGATACCTATGCACTCTTTGCTGCTGCTCGGGCTTCGGCGTAACGAAATAAGCAGGGCAGGGCAATTATATACACTCAGGGTTAGGAAACTAATGGCGGAAAAGGCGCAAGAGCTGCGCTTGAGGGGGTCAGACTTGCACACATACATAGGGACTCAGGACACTATACCAAATGAGTGAACGGCGGTGACGAGTCAGCCAGCGCGAGAGCAGAGGAAATTGTGAAGAGTCTGGCTCTAGTGATCGACACCTTGTGGCTCCGGCAAATCTCCCAAAGAAGCAATAGTGACGCCAAGGTAGATCTCGGCTGAATCTACACGTGTCGATCTTCTTCGGAAGCTGAAAGTCAATCACAGAGGTCATGCATTGTTGGCCCATTCGCCCATGAGCGGCCACAAGGCGTCCATATCAAACAACTGATCGAAACCCATATCCCATCGTGGTATCATTGCCTCGGGCAGTGCTGCTTCGGCTTCACGAGTTGACGCGAACTGACTGTAATCATGCGGCGGGTCCATGTTGTCGATATCCTGGATGATCAAGCTCAACTTGGGATGCGCTCGACTCAGAACGCGTTTGTATTCGTCCAGTTTCGTTTGGCGGGATGTCACCTCCAGCTGTTCCGGGTGCAGTTTGCCGGATTGCACGAGCGCTCCTAGCGGTAAAAGAGCAAGAATGAGGTGGAATGAGGGGACGAGCGAGAGGTCGAGATCGGATGAGAGGACGTGATCGATCAGGCGCAGGGATGAGTGTAACAAACGACCGCCGTAACCCGTGACGATAGCCATCCGGTCGGGAAGGGCGATAGGCGTGGGGATGTAGATGCCGGATAGCGTGAGTGCAAGGAGCGACTCGACCAAGTGCGAGTGGTACACCAAGTAGGCGGACGAAGAGACTGAACAACCCAGTCAGCGACTGTCTCAAGCAAATCTCCTCGACGAGACGCACGATTGTTGAATTCGACGTCTTCTCTCCACCTCGCTACCTTGTCTTGGAAGGTGCAGAACTCGGTTAACATGATATCAATCGAGGATTCGTTGAATGTGCGCTCCAGCCGCGCTCGCCGGTACGCCTGCACGACCGGGTCCAGAAGGAGCAGCAGGATCGACTCGAGAGTGAGATGAAGAAGCAGACGAGATCTGAGTTGGATGGCGGTAGCGATGGTTAGAACGTTGATGAGCAGGGGTAATGTGGATTGATGTGTGAAGCCGGGGGTGCTGAACAGATGCGTCCTGACGGTCAGTCTTAGCTGCCCCGCTCGGGGTGGACCTCACCATGCTAGCCGATGTGTGATCGAGTACAGCTGAAAGCCGTTAGGATCGTTGACATGCGATACGTGATGACAATGAGTACAGACTCACCGCGGCCAGCCGCTCGATGGATTCTGTCTCGATAGACCAGTCGAAGCCGGGCTGCGTCACTGCGTGGACAGTATCATCCAACCCGATCGCCATCGCCTGACCCATCCCCCTGATAGCAGCACAATGAACGTCGATCGAAGTCACCAGCTCTTCCTTGACCTGTGGGACGTGCGACAGGATCAGATAGCCCATGAAGGTAGACATGTTGGGTGGTGTCGAATCTGCTACTCCCAAGTTGGCCTGTAAGACTTTGTGTAGTTTGCTCCGTAGATGAGGCATTGTGTAGATGAGGATGGCGGTGCGGACGAGCGGGTGGGAAGAGTGCGTGATGACGAGTGACTTGATTGAATCGAGTGGGAAGAAGAGGGCTGTCTGGTCGAGATACCTGACGTTCTCGTCAGCTCGTGTTCTCACATGAGTACAGTAGGTGCAATCGTCGACTCACTGCTGCACGCAGTGCTCTAGCTGCTTCTCGCTGACCAGTCCCATCTTGACCGGGTCCATCCAACGAGCAGTCATTCCCTGTCTGAATGCCCTCAGAATCATGCTTCCGATACCTCCGTCCCTCTGTGGTGTCTCCCTCATATCATTCTCCAGCTCAACCACTCCCTCCCCTCCTCCAGATCCGGACCCTTTAGCCAACACCCTATTCAAAGCCCCCTCCATCCTCTCGGTACGTTCATCAAGCACCCTCAACCGCTCGCTATCACGATTCCCATCGGCCGGACCAGGCGTGTGACCCACCGACGATGACTCGACAGTGATCAAGTTGCATGCCGTCCCCAGTACATGACAGCGATGACAGCCTCCTCCTTCCCCATTCAACAGTTCGCATCGTGTCTTACGGCGTTGGCATGAATCACATGCTATGCCAGTGCGTGTTCGACGTTTCTTTATTGGTGGCCGATCGTCATCGTTGTTCGTCGGAGATGAAGATGTGGACGCCCTTGATACTCGTGATTGCGCGAGTGTTTGTGATAAGGACATCGATGTGTACCTGATTGGATCTCTGGTGAGGGATTTACTGAGATCCTACTATGCTCGGCGAGGTCGTACGCTTGGTTGATGACGTTTGCCCGGCTTGGAAAGACTGTCCAGAGGGCATGTAGGGAGGTTTGCACTTCAAATGACCAGAAACATCCGGCAAAGTCGGGCAGGCCGTCGGTCGTCGCGCGGAAAAGCCGTCGGGACAAGTTTATCGCTCGACTTCTACTGTAGTGGATCTCTCTATCTATCTATCTATCTATCTATCTATCTATCTATCTATATGGACAAATACAGAGGGAGACTTCTGCTATGATATACTCTGACCCGGTCCTTATATATCTGTTCCTTCTGCACAGCATCTCATCACTCGTAGAGAAGATACAAACATCATGGCTACTTTGGAACGAAGGGCGAACGAGACGGTCAATGGCGCCATGTGAGTCTCGCACCGCCCTTGACGCCTCACTCAGCGTGGTGACATGGGCTAATGAGTTCAATAGCGCGCTGTATGACCCAATGGCCCAATAGCCATCATAGCTTTCCTTGTCTTTGGCGCTGTAGCCATCGCTTACTGGATCCGTAAGTCATTCGAGCCTTCAAAGACAGGGAGGCTCGACCGGGGCTGAACAGCCAGGCTACTTCCGTTTTGGCAAGTTACGACCCAAATTCATACTTCCCGTCATCTTTGGATGCACGTTCATGTCTCTGGGATACCTCTGCCGGTTCACCAGGCGGAACGGCATTTCAGCTTGGTCATGGCTATTTGAAACATTGGTATGTGTGCTTCACCTTGGCGATCCGATCAGTGAGGCTGATCGGTCGAAGTTCATCTTGCTCTCGCCCTGTGCGTTCCTCGCGCAGATGAATGTCCTCTTACCCCGACTCGCTATCGAGATAGGCGCAGAGGACTGCATCTTCCTCAATCTGCGATTCTTCAAAATCTCTTTCATCCTCATGGACGTCGTCTGTGTCCTCACTCAATTGGCGGGCACAGCCTTGACTATTACCTTCGGGCGATCTCGTTAGGATCGGTCAGATCGTGAGTGGTCTGCGCAGTGGCTCTACATGGTTCACGTACTCACTCTCCTCAATAGCTGGTCACGGCGGGTCTGTGGGTGCAATTGGTCTTCTTTCTCTTGACTGTTGTTGTCTATGTAATCTTCGGTCTTCGAGTGTGAGCACGCCGTCGTCAAGTCCTCTTGATTGTATCGCTGATCGACCGTAGTTCAAAGCGGCGTGCAGGTGGTTGGAGGGGACTGCACTCGTACCCCACCTTGACTTCCATCACGGTTCTTTACCTCGCCATTGGACTTTCCAGTATATTCATGCTCGTGAGTGCTGCAGGCCGTCTTTGTCCCCAGCACGGCACCACTAAGCGGACTAGGTTCGATCGGTGTACCGAGTGGCCGAGTATACTGCCGGAGCGGGGTCCGGTCTGGCCCACTCCGAAGTGGCCTTCTACTTGCTCGACTCGGTACCGATGCTCTTGTTTGTCCTGACTTACATCATCGTTTGGTCGCCGAAGGTGTTTGAGGACTACCGACCCGCAAGCTCGGTCGACCTGCCCAGCCGCAAGACTTCTTACCGACATGAGACCTCTCGACAGAGGCTCTGAACGGAGGAGATACGACAGATAGAGATAGTTTGCATGAATACATCGGACGTGACTTTCCTTTTGCTACAGTATAGTCCACCGCTATCACGCAGATCACCGCTTGACTGGAAGAATGTCGCCCTTGTCATCGTAGAAGATCTCGACGGCCTTGGCGCTCCTGAGGTGATCGACACCTTCACTCAATTCGCAGTCGTGGAAGAAGAGGAACCATTTGCCCTCATGCTCGACAATACTATGATGTGTCGTCCACCCGACGACTGGTTCGAGGATAGTTCCCTTGTGCGTGAACGGGCCGTATGGAGAGGTCGAAGTGGCATAAGCGATGAAATGGGTATCGCCAGTCGAGTAGGAGAGGTAATAAGTTCCGTTTCGTTTGTGCATCCATGCAGCCTCGAAGAAGCGTCGATCATGGTCGTCCGCTTCCAGCAGCTCTCCGTTTTCATCCTTGATCTGTACTTCCCTGACTGCTTCGTCGAAAGTGTGCATGTCGGCTGATAGCTTGGCAACTCGAGGAAGGAGAGCTTTGGTGCCCTTACCCTTGGGCTCGTGAGGTCCGTCCTTGCTCGCGTCGAACTTGCCGCCAGATGGCTCGGAGTAGCATTGCAATTGACCGCCCCAGATCCCACCGAAATAGAGGTATGCCGAGCCGTCCTCATCGACGAAAGAAGCCGGGTCGATGGAGAAGGAGTTGGGGATAGGCTCGGGATCAGGTGTGAATGGTCCTTCCGGCTTGTCAGACACGGCGACACCGATTTGAAAGACCCCTGCTTGTCAGGTCCCAGCTCCCAACGACTTGGGCCGTGGTCCAGTGCCGATCGTTACTCACCTTGGTGGTTACGAGCCGGGAAGTAGAGGTAGTACTTCCCATCGCTACCCTTGGCCGCGTCTGGTGCCCACAACTGCTTGCTGACCCACTTGACATCTTCCACTTTCAACGCCACTCCATGATCAATCACTTCCCCTCCCACTCGATCCATCGAGACGACGTGGTAGTCGGCCATATCATATTGATCACCCCGGTCATTGAAGGGGATGTTGCTCTCCCGGTCATGGGAAGGGTAGACGTAGATCCGCCCATTGAATGAGTGGGCGGACGGGTCGGCGATGTAGATACTGGTCAAGAGTTCTCCGGTCATGGTGAAGTGACGATTTTAGAGTGTTGGGGCCTGCCTGGAACGAGTGCGGGGTACTTATACTCCGGTCTTTACCGGCAACTTTGCGTATCTCCCGACTACTTACCGAGAGCTCGGAATCAGGAGCTTCAAGACTCCGAGCACAGCTTGGCAACGCGCATGCGCATGGCAAGTTTCTATTCTGTGGGCGCTCAGCTGGTGGCTGGGGGACCTCCTGATCCAGCTCATATGAAGCACAGTGCAGTCACTCGATTACGGTGCAGATATGTGTTCTCACTTGATAATCTGTGTCTGTGGGTACCGGTGTGTGTTCGCTTCGCAATGATCCGAGCGCCCCGCAGAGATCTGCCGACAGAACACTTTATGCATTCGGCAATTACGTAAGGGAAATCAAAACATCGCTTTTAGCGTCTATGTGAGGGGAATTGCGTTGTGGCAGCCAGTGCGCACAAGGCTCATGGAGATTTTGGAGATGAGAATGGAGCGGGCGGAGGGAGAAAGATGAGTGCACCACTGTTCTAGAGCAGCCTTCGACATGGGATGTAGATGGCCACCGGTGGATAGAACAAACGGTACCATCGGAGGGTTGTCAGCTTTGAAGTTGGCGACCTTGCGGATTTTGTCGTTGTAGGTCTCCGAGACGTGATTGTCGAGCCAGTGCTGGGCTGTCTTGACCAGGTCGGACGGTTCGGAGCCCAGTCCGCGTAGTTGCTCGAGGGTTGGAGGAGGCGGCCGGTCAGGGGTGAGAGTCTTGAGTTGGGAGCTGGCGACAGAGTGAACGGAGACGTCGATGTCGACAGTCGGAAACCCGGCGGTCTCAAAGGGCAGGACGCGGAGGTCATTGCGTAGGCCTCTAGAGCCTGTGATGGGAGGTTCGACCATCACAGAGCATCCCTTCATAGTTCGGAACGCACCGGCAAGCGCGTACTTGATCTGTTCGTGGCGGGCGGTCAATATGCCCTTCTGGCAGTTATTTGCATGACCACGGAGGTAGGGCCGGGCGCATCTGCCGCATATGAGACCAGGGGGCGGGCGGTAGAGCAGGCGGGCCCGAAGAGCCGACTGAACCTCTGCATCCGAGAGGACGTCCGATCCGTGACGAGGAACGAGCGAGAGCCAATGGTTCGCGATGGTGGCGGTGTTCTCCATAATCCAGACTCTCTCAGCGGGTGATAAGGCCGCAAAAAGGATGTTTCGTGTCGAGGAGTGGATGCGGAGGGTGGCGGAACGTTGCGAAGAGAGCTGGGGCGTAGCAACTTCGGTCAATGACGGGAAGAGCGCAACCAGCATTTGGCGACTTGCTCCTTTGGCAGCGGAGAATGCTGCACCTGCGATCGAAGAGTACCGTGGTAGGCCTAGGCCGCCAAGGCCGGTAGGCAGACCGATCAGGAGATCGATGTGCGAGCGGCCATCGGGGTCTGGGCTAAAGCCGGCTAGCCTGTGAATTTCGTCGGCGTAGGTCGTGTCGAGGTCGATCCAGTTGTTCCTGATGTCGTCCGTCCGGAGAGAGCGCATGAGATGGCGGAGGTTGAGGTGGAGACAAGAGCGGAGCAACAGTAGGGCGCTCTGGCTGTCAAGCACGCGGAGTTGGGTGACAATGGCTTGTTGCTCGAGAACATGGGATGCGAGGAAGATGTTTCGGGATTCGGCTGAACCAACTCGGGATCCAAGTAGGTCCGTTCCTTCGGTCCGGATCGAGGCAAGCGCTGTCGTGACGCATTTGTCAGGATTGAGGCGGATGTCACAATCGTTGGAGACAAAGAGTGGTTGAACTAGTTCCATGGCCTTGTCGTCCGGACCAAGAATGAAGATGTCATCAAGGTAGGCAAGGATGGTGTAGTTCGGTCCGAGGACATCTTGCATGCGCTGAAGCGTGTCCCGAAGTCCGAGTGAGAAGAGCGCAGCACTGATGGGATCGCCCTGTCGGACCCCCTGTGACGAGGTGACGACTTCGATTCCGGTGTCGCCATTCTGATCGAGGGTGGTGAGGATGAGGGAGGACGGCATGCCGTATGCCCATTTCGCCGTTCAGAACAGGCTGGGATGGTGGGCCTTGCATGCGCGGGCGATTGAGGCACAACACATAGTGTTGAAGGCGTTCTTGACATCGAGGGAAGTGAGGTGGGTGAAGCCCAGGCCGTTCGCAGGGTCGAGGGCGATGCGAACTGCCTCTATGACTGGCTTGACGCCGCCTTTGGAACCGACGCCAAATTGGCAGGGGAGGAGGGAAATGTCGTCGGCTACGTAGCGGGCAATGGCCTTGAGGACGAATCGGTACAGGAGCTCACCAACGGCTATTGGGCGGATTTTCCCCTCGCCCTTGTCCAGGGGGAAAAGGCGAGAAGCTGTGAGAAACCAAGCACCCGGTGCCGAGCCCGCGAGTACGAGGTATGACAGCTTGGAAACGAATGCTTGGAAGCCTTTAGTCCGGTAAGCCAGGCGCAAGAGGGGTACCGTCCATCCCGACAAGCCTGGCGCGGTCCAGGTTTTCATGGATGACAGGATCGGGGGAAAGAAGTCGTCAGGGATCTTGGCGAGGGGCGGAAGGTCCGAACCTGGAAGCCGAGCTCCATGACTGAAGGGGTTATCCGGACCTTTCGGGTGCAGTTGGCGAAGGTGATCGATGACGGTGTCGGTGACTGCGACAGGTGGGGAGGAAGATGAGAGGCATTGTGCAGCCTGACCTAACCTGCCTTGCTTGATGAAGCGGGAAGCGCTCTGTCGAACGGACGGCTGTTTCCCAGCCAGATGAGGCGGACGGCATCTGGCGTTTGGCCAGCTGACATTGGGGTAGCTGTTGAGCCGCTTCCGCAATTCAGAAGATGATCGACCCGTAAGGCCAACCTTGGGCAAGGCGAGGATGTCGAAAAGGGCGGATTCGGTCGGATTTTGAGAGAAGGCAAGGCCAAGGCGATCGGCGGCTTCAGAGAAGGCACGGGCTTCGCTTGGTGCAAGGATGGCGTACCTTGTGGGTAGCAGACATAACGAGCGGTGTCGGTCGGCAATTGGGGTCGATGTTGGGTCTTCAGTCGGTGCGGTTGGGGCTTGGTTGGGAATCTGGTGGTTGTAATCGGTAGACAAGAGGGATGGAGGATCGGGGGATGGATCCGTAGGCGTCCCGGAGGTTGAGGCGAGAGGGGGTGAAGTTGGCAGACTCGATGAGGCTGAGGACGTCAGTCGAGTCCCCTTCTTGCGGGTCGGTGTTCGTTTGGTCATGATTGCGTGATTGATGACGAAGAGCCGATCTGGCTGCAATGATGTCACTCAGGGCGGCGTGGGTGGAATATCCGAAGAATTGGTTGAGTATATTGATCGTTGAACAAGGTGCGCAGTGGCAGGAATAGACCCGTGGGGTCTGGCAAATAGCAACGATGGCAAAGAGGTGTCGGCTGGAGTAGGGAAGGGTTGGGGTGTAAGAGCGGTAGTCGAGTAGATTGTCAAGTTGGGCGTCAAGCGGAAGGCCAGCGCTGTGGTCGACAAAGAGGTCGCGAGGCCAAGTAGCGAGGAACCGGAGTAGCTGGGAGGAGATAGAGCGGGGAGCTATTCGTAGGATGCGATCGGCCGAGTGAAAGAGAGCAAGGGTGAGGGCGTCGTCTAAACTGATGCTTGCGAATGGAGGTTCAGGGTCGCTGTTCAGGTGGTCGAAGATTGATGGAACGTAATGGGGTAGCCGGTGCTCCAAATACCAGATTATGAAGCGGGTGAGAGGTCTGAACCCTTCGGTATGGACCTGGATCGATAACTGCTGGTATTGGCGGGCAGCGTACTCGAACAATAGGCCGGTGGAACGACCGGTAAGGGGTTCTGGAACCCAAGCAGGCGCGTGGTGTTGTGAAATGGGGGAATCACGGAGGCAGATGCTGATTTTTAGAGATGTGTTGGTGGGAGAGGGGTAGGTGAACGGGGAGACAAGTTGTAGCGATAAGGAATCGAGGGGACGGTCCATACGATTAGTGCTTGGTGGCGCGTCGGCCGCGAGAGGATTTCGGAGAAGACCGACGCGAGAGAGATTCCGAAATAACCGGGGTTTTTTCCGTGTTTTCCGGAGGTGGAGGCAAATGTCCGGCGCGCGGGTTGTTGACAATTGAATTTACTGCAAAGTTGAAGCCGGCGAGAGCGTTTGTGATTTGAGTTATGTCGTTGACGGAGGAGTGGAAGCCAACCAGTGCGTGTGCAAGTCCGGCCGTGAGAGGAAGAGGGGTAGGATAAGGCCGAGGTGAAGGTTTGACTTGGGGCGCAGGGGCGGAGGTTTGGATTTGCTTACTTGAGGAGGGGTTGTGTTTCACCGGCGACTGAAGTTTCTTGGCAAGTGGAAGGGGCTTGGGTTGGGCCAACAGGCACTTGATCTGAACGAGGACCCGGTCGTACGATTCAAGTGATGGGGAGGGGGAGGTTTGGGTTTTTGGGGAAGAAAAAACTTCGGTAGGGGTGTCGATTTCGATGTCGATATCGTCGGTGATTGACGGAGGCTTGTCGGTGGGCGGAGTGGACGTGAAGGTGAAGGACGGGTCGATATCTAGCTCGCTGGGATTGTCGTTCTTGGGCTTGATTGAGCCTGAGCGCGCACGTTTCTTAGATGGAAGCGATACATCGTGGTTGGAGTTCAATGCGGCAGGAATGGGCGGGGGGGCAGGCGAGTTTTCGAGCGACCGGGTGTGAGTAGGTCGAAGGGGTGAGGTGGAGTCGTTGTTGGAAAAGGAGAATTTAGGCTCTGATGTCATCGGCTGTTGGGAGGTGAGGCAGCAGGATGCGTATGCCGGCGCCTTGAACGAGCTGGTGTATAGGTAGGGGTTATCAGGTATCGCGAGTAGCGTTTCGCGGTACGTGAAGGACGAGTATGTGGAGACGAAGTTGTAGAGACGAAGTTGTAGAGACGAAGTTGTAGAGACGAAGTTGTAGAGACGAAGTTGTAGAGACGAAGTTGTAGAGAC